>CACRXK020009140.1:0-19626 GCA_902702795.2 Paramuricea clavata
GATTCATTGCTACTTTGTCTTTTCGATTTCATATGATAATTATACATAAACATTTGTGAAAGTCTAAATTTAGGCATGCGCTAAGTTTGTAAAGGATTAGTGTCACACCAGGAATTCGCGGGCTCAAACTCCTGCTGGAAAGTGTTTACAATCCGTCATATATTTAAACCATCCTTTTATCAATCCTTGCTCTTTTTGTCTTATTTTTATCAGAAATGTACCAAACAAGGTATTTTTATCGCTATTTGTTGTATTTAAGTAAAATGTAAACAATAACAAAAGCCGGCAATGCATGACCCTGACACTAGTCCTTTAAAGGCAATGCTAATTTGGAATTGAAAGAATTCATAAGTGACTCACCTGCAGATATACAATAATATTGCTTAAAAGTAAAGTCAGTTTTTCTAAAATTTATTAATGTTACTGAGATAATTTGAATCAATTTTTGCAGATGTGGCAGACTTAAAGTGTGTGGTTCATTTATATGATATTGATGACGGAAAACACAGTAACATAAAACAGTTGTCAGAAGTTAACTTGGAACGAATTCAGCAAGCGAAAACTCTACGAGAATCAAAGGGTGGCTCTATCCATCACAAAAAACAGTGCGATTCTGTCCCAGAGCTAAATCAGTTCAATCCGTCGTTACACGGCGTTCATCTAGAACCGTTCTATAAAAGTTTGTTCTGATACTTTCTCAAGAAAAAAGGAAGCATTCAGAAAGCTCTCCCGATTCACAACCAAATGTAACGCGCTTAAAGCGTGGTGAATCCAGCACTGATTGCTTTCGTAACCTTTATCCAAAGGAATGCAATTTCTGCAAAAAATACCGGGTAAAAAAGAATGGAAGGTTACATTTCCCCATCACAATAGCAACCAATATGGCTGCTGCGCAAATCAAGGAATCCGGCAGAAGCGAAAGACACCAACCTCTTTTATGAAATTAGAGATATCGATTTAATAGCAAAAGAGTTCCAAGTATCATGACTTCTGTTACAAAGAATTTACAAGAAAAGTAGCAAATGCGAATACTAAACAGTTTGAAGACAATGATGCGAAAGGTAATTTCGACAAAGTAACAGATTACATACAACGAAAAGTTTTATTCCAGAATCAGGCCATCTCTATGACAGTAGGCTACTGCATGATTTATATGGTCTCCATACCAGATATAGAAGCAAGTTAAAAAATAGGATTGTTACAAAATTTTCTGACCAATTATTATTTTTAACAATTGACGCTAAAACACTTCAAGTTGTGATCAGCCGTGAAGGAAATAAATAAGAATACATTATTGAAAAATCGCGAGAAAGTAATCAAACAAGCGGCTGAATATCTTCGAGAAGACATACGAGAATATGCGCGAGATTCTCCCGAATTACAATGGCCACCATATATCGAGGAACTTGCTGCTGAAACTCGCCCGGTTCCCTCGTCAGTTAGATCATTCTTAATTCGTCTCCAGACTGACGACAGCCTCCCAGTTTTGTTAATTATTCAGCTGATGAAATAGTGAAAATTAAGCCAGAGACTGTCTGCGGAACGTTTCCTGACGTGGATGATACTTCGACTGATTAATTTTGGCGATCAAAACGTAAAATCTTACTTTGCATGGGAAATGCAAAACCGAATTGCTGGGGAAAACAAAACAGTTCATAAGACTTTGACAACATACTTTCCACCAATCAACGCTAAAGTCACAGAATTCAGTACCATCAACCAGTACCTTAAATTACGTACATGCAGAAGCTAGCAAATGAAGTAAACATGCCTTACGTCAACGTATGTTTGGATCTCGGTGCTGCAATGAATGCCTACAAGTTCATCTGGAATTTTCCGTTGAAATTTAACAATGTTGTCATCCATTTGGGAGATTTTTATTTCATTAAAGAAAATTTTGGTGTCATTGGTGGGATTGTTGAAGCGTCGGGCTTTGAAGATGTCGTATATCAAGCAGGTGTATGCTCGTATGGCAGTCGAAAGATGTTCTCTCAGGATCACACTACAATAGGACATGGATTGTTCATTCTGCATTTTCAGAAGCTCTGGAAAGGCTTTTGTTCCAGATATTTTTGAAAGAAAATAATATCGCCATTCCAGATTACTTCTATGATGCATGTATTGATCCAATAGCAAGCTGTGCTGTCATTACTGAAAATGCTTCATCGTTGTATTCAGAATATCAAGTTTCAAGGAGGAAGCAAGAAATGGTGCGTTAGGGAAAACTGCTCAATTTTGGATACGAACGGCACACCTAGCTGTTCAAGAAAATGATTTTGATCAAAGGGTATTGGTATGGAAATTCCCTCTTCCGATGTATTTTGCTTTGAACAAGCAAAACTACGCTAGATACGCATCGTACTACGTTGGAGTCTTCCAAAATATTGACATTCTCCATCCCGGCCTAAGGGAAATGCTTGACAAATCAGGACTTGAGAACCGCAACTGACCAAAGAGGGGAGCAAACTATTAACCGTGACGCAAAGATAGCAGGGGTGCATGGGGGATAAAAAGCTTTGCTAACGACAGCAATGCCATTCTGAAGTGGACGCTGAATCGTTCAGAGGAAGCCAAAAACAAGGCGAAACTTTTTGAAATGGCGTGCATGAGTCTCTCAAATGAAGTATATCAGTCATTACGACCATCCGAGATCCTAAAGTCGGAGTCCTATACTACAAGTGTTTTCAACACGTTAAGCAAGGAATATTTAAACCCATTCGATGTGGAACTAGATACCAGTTTTCTTTACAACTTGGGCTCGGGTACACCGATAGAAGAGGATATCAGCGAAGAAATTATGAATAATAGAATAGAAGGAGAAGCGTTGTTTGAAACATTCATCACTGTTAGAATACTGAAGAAAGAAATACTTTTCCATGATCTCATTAAGAGGAGGAACTTAGTATTATTCAAGGCATCCTCGAAGAAGGTATCGTTGACGAGAAGTACTGTCGTGAAAACAGTAGAAGTCAACAGAGACATTTTGGGTACCTTTCTTGCTTTGACAGCGAAGACAGAAAAAGTTATCAACTTTGAAAATGCATTAGAATATCCACTTTGTTCTGTCCCGCTTAGCTTGGCATGCCCTGATAGCACACCTCGGAAAACTGCTAAAAGTAAACTCTTGGATGTGCTAAGAAAAAGATGTTGATTGCCATTGACTCATCCAAGAGAAAATCAACCACAAAAGGGAAGTGTTGCAGCCTTTATCATCGACCTCATGGCAAATATAAGAATGATAACAGGTATTCCTGAAACATACGATCGAGGACTTGACGTGGGTATTTATCAAGACAATACCAACAGGCTACACCAGAATAGACATTGTTGCAGACACCTATCCAGAAAATTCCATTAAGGCGGCTGAGCACTGTAGAAGAGGTAGTTCAAGAGAGATTATAATTCGATCACCCCAATAAAAGATCCCGAGAGATTTTCGTGGTTTCTTACAAAATGGAAAGAACAAGACGAGGATGATTATGCCAATGAGGGAAGTGTTGATGAAGAACCAACAAAAAACACTTGAAATGTTAGACTGCAAAGAAATTTTCTTCTCCACCCTTAACGATTGTATCAAAATAACGGAAAACTGTACTTGCAACAAAGAAGGCCTTGCAAGCAACCAGGAAGAAGCAGACACGAAAGTCGTCCTGCACTATAAGAGTGCTCTAGCGAGCTCTTTGAACAAGAGTATCATTCTTCGATCACCATCAGGTGATACCGACATCACAATAATTATGATCGAAAAATTTATTGAAGAGAGAGCAAATTGTTTTCTCGATTATGGAAGCGGACAGAATCGAATGGGTCTGTGGCTAAACAGTGTTGATTTAAATAAGCCATTGAAAGAATGCCTTATTGGTTTTCACGCGTCCACAGGAAATGACTTTGTATCGTCTTTCTTTCGAAATGGAAAAGAACTTTGCTGGAAAGTTTTAGAAACAAATCCGAAATTCTACCACGCTTTTCAAAACCTGGGAGTGAACTGGAATCTCAGCGATGCAATTTTTGACCTTCTTGAAGAATTTGTATGCTTCGCGTATGGCTATCGGAGAAAGAGCGTCAATTTCGTCCGTCACCAAATGTTTCGGGCAAAGTACAAAAAACATTCAAAAATTGTTGATCTTTCTTTGTCACCACCGTGTCAGTCTGTGTTGAAACTTCACGGCAGACGAGCAAACTTTGTTGCTAAGATATGGAAGTCGTCAGATGAATCAAAACTACAGATTCCAGAAATCTCACATCATGGATGGAAATCGACCGGTGAAATCAAATGGCTGGTAAGAGAATTTCCCGATGATGTAGAAGAACTTTTACTTAATCCTGAACTCGATAAACTGGACGACGATAAAATATTTGATAGAGATTTCGAGAGTGAGGAAGAAAGTGACTTTGACAGCTGAATAAACAGTTTTGTTCGTATTTGTTTGTTAATAGCTTACAAAATTACATATATACCTGTATCGTAATAACTCATAATGAGATGTACGAAGATGTATGTGTCTAAATACAAACAATTGCAGGTATATTACATCACATCACTTCACTATAACCCCCTGCGGCTAAACGCACCCGACTCCCTCCGTTTACCATCGCGTTTCGAAACACCCAGGTCTGTACCTTCTTGAAAATACCCATCCGGATTTCTCCGGTTTCAGGTGGTACTAAAGTCCACCACAGCCCGGTCTACTTGTATCAACTGGTTTTGTGATTGGTTGATGACAGCAATGAAATACAATCACTCTAAACGGAGTGGATTTGGTCCTTTGTTGATGAGAAATTTATAATAAATAGAATATCGAACAAGTATAGACGGTCACCTCTCTTTAGCGGACGAACCTTTTCAGCCCCGCACCCCAAGTTCTGGAGAAAAGATGGGGGTAGCAGGGACATTGAGTGATAAATATATAGTAATATATACTGCGCAATTTCTGCCAAGTATTGCGCCATTTGCGCGATTAATTCTGCTGTTTTTGCAACGATTGTTGCTAAAGGGAATGGACCAGAGAGAAGTTTTCAAGATGGCGTCTATTTTTCAAGATTGTCATAATGCGAAAACGAGAACCATGCACTGATAGTGACAATCTTAAACCTTACCCTAAACAGAATCCAATCCTAGAATAAACCCTAAACTATTAGCAAACTTTGAGTTTAAATTTTGAACTGTTTTGAAAACCTCCCGCTCTTCCAGATCGTATAGCCATAACCTTTTTGCCACCGAGTTGCAAGTGGAGGAGACGAACTAAACACTATTATTATAACCCCTATTAAGGAGGCTCCCTACAGTTTCCAATATATGTCAGTGTTTTAAACAAAAAGCAATTTAATAAAAAAAACTAATTTTTTGCACAAGCCATTGTTTCCTCTTATATAAAAAAGTAATTTTAACCCACAATCGCTACTCTTCAGGTTACCATGACAACATGACATTACCATCTATATGGCCTATATCAACCAAAAAAGCCGTCTTAGCGGACAAATAACCACGGTGACCTACCTTTTTTATTGCAGAAAATACATTATTATGGAGTTTTGAATCTTTTTTGAAAGTTATTTGAAAATCGTCAGTGTAGTTTTTGAGAAACTGAATTTCAGCCTTTAAGATTGCATTTTAGCCTTCGGAAAGGCTGAAATTCAGTTTCTCGAAAACTACACTGGCAATTTTCGAATAACTCTCAAAAAGATTCAAAACTTCATAGCAATGTATTTGCTAGAATAAAAAAATGGGTCACCGTGGTTATTTGTCCGCTAAGACGGCTTTTTTTACTGATATAGGCCATATAGATGGTGACGTCATGTTGTCATGGTAACCTGAAGGGTAGCGATTGTGGGTTAAAATTACTTTTTTATACAAGAGGAAACAATGGCTTGTCCAAAAAATTAGTTTTTTTAGATTCAAATAGCTTTTAGTTTAAAACACTGATATATATTGGAAACTGTACGGAGCCTCCTTAAGTAGACACCTATTTGAAGCGGACACATTTGCGAGGTTCCAAAAGCGTCCGTTTAGTAGTACGAGTTTAACTTCATGTACACCTCCGAATATAAGCCCACCCGAGTATAAGCCCCCCCCCCGGAATATAGGCCCCTCCGTGTACAAACCCATGGGATTATTATTGGACAGATATATTATTAACGCAGCCACGGGGATTCCAATAGCACGTACGAGTGACAATAGTTACATCACATGCAATATTATAGTATCTTAACCAGCTTGTTTTATGTATAGATTATATACTGTATGTTTATATTTATTTCTGTTCACATTATAGTTTACAAGTACGATAAATATTATTACTGACATCAAATGTCGTCCTTATCTAAGCCCCCCTCCTGTATATAAGCCCCCTCCTGTATATAAGCCCTCCCCCCTCCTGTATATAAGCCCTCCCCCCTCCTGTATATAAGCCCTTCTATGTATAAGCACATCAAAAAATGCTTATGATCGAATATGACCCAGGGCTTGTATTCGGAGGTTTTCGGGTTAAAGAATAAGTTTCGGAAAGGAATCAAAAGGATCAGAAATACTCATCACTTCTGTAAGCTATACAGCCAATCGCAAAACATGTTCATTTTATGTCGGTATTTACACAATATTTTAATGAGTGTTTGAAAAAGAGTTATGATTTCATTTAGTGACAGAGTCACTAAATATACAAATGAGACAAATGAAGTAACATTGACTGAAGCCTGACTCTGAAACAACATAAACACTAACCGTCACTTAACTTTACTCTTGTTGAAAGACATCAGTAACGGTTAGAGTTTAGAGTCGTTTCAGGGTCACGCTTCAGTCAATGATATCTAGTTTCTGGCGTTTGTATATTTACAGTGCCTAGAGGATCTAAAAAGAGTTTTAATTGTGTATGATACAATGCAGCAACACCACACAACCTATATAAATATAGAGGCCATAAAACGCTACAATGTTGATATTGACTAAAACAATCGTACGGAATTAGGAGATATTCTTCCATACACTCAATTACATGCACTGAATTGTTAGGAAACGTCAACCTCGTTCCCAGGGTCTTTAGGAAAGACCCTGGTATCGGCTGGTCACGTGCCTCGTCCAAAATTGATTGCCCGAGGGGGGTGTGGTGAAAGTATCAAATTACAAACAGTTAAAAACATAAATTTTGCGAACTATTACCAGTAAGTTCAAAGTACTTGCTAATTTTTGTTTATTTTATTTGCATTGAATTTACAAGAACATTCTTACATTTTTACCAACAGTCAAGTCAAGAAACCAAGCAAATCGTTACTCGCAGTGCTCTCTCGTGTTGTTTTATTCAATGCTCTCTTCACACTCGAGCGCGGTTTTATAACAAACGTTTATGGGCCTTTCAGTGGTCACCATTTCTACATATCTAATGTTTTTAAAACAAGCATTAGATTTGTCCTTTTTTGTAAACGTTGCTATGCTTTGCACGTCTTGTTTATAAGATTTTTAAAAGAAACAGTATTGTATTGTATTGTATTGTATTGGACTAGAGAGAGCCCAATATCAGCAAATGTAAACATTTGATACTAGCCAAACAGAGAAATGTCTGTCAGTGATTTATCTTTAAAATTTTGGATTTAGTACATAATTCGTATTCATTAATTATAGTAAGGCTTTAGCCTTTTTCTTGGTCAGATAATGTTTTCCTAATATGCACACAACTAGGCTATAATCTACATCACAAATTTACAGTGTCAGACGCGCACAGACTGCCATACGAATACACATAAATTTTCGAGTTTTCTACTTCTACTAAGGCTACTAACAGTTTTCATTGTGTCTCAATCATCTGTTTATTTCTAGTTCAATAAGTTCATTAAAATTATATTTCTATATTTATTTGATAGTGGCATATATAGTGATACATGTAGGCTATTTACACACAAGCAATCCTGGATATGATAGAGACGATACAAGCTGTCCATTAAAAAATAACGGTATTCTATTTCACAAAGCAAAAAATTTAAATCTCACTTGTATTATTAAGAATATATATAAAGCAGAAAATTAAAGCTTGTGTCAAAACGAAAGCTGTTTATAAAATTTATAAATGTGGTATAAACACAGTAGTAAACAGTAAGACAAATATATTGTCGTTTGACTTATCTTTGATGTATGACTTTACTGTAATACCGTAGATTTTCAACAGACAGCTAGACTTTGACATATACCATGATCGTTGAGATCTTGCAGGAAATTTTATAGTCTTTTGACGGGATTTAAGTTTTGTGATAAGGCCTTTTAATATAATCAACAATCTCGATACAGTTGGCGTCTTGGCGATATTTCGGAAATCAAAAGATCTCGCTATTTCGTTCCAATTCCACATCTCATCAATAAATATATTCTTTTGGTCCGAGTATCAGGATATACTTTAATACTAACAGTTAAATAAATATAAACCACATTGGTCAGTCTAGAGATATGAATTTTCTTGTAGGCTTAATATTGCCACGCCGCCCAGGCGTGCTTTCTTTGTAAGTTGAAATCTGATCCAACTTGCTTGAATTGTAACTCGACACTAGATTATAGAGCAGAAAGTCACATCACGATAAATATTAATTTTTAATTGCAGTTCTCTTCACGATTTCTTGTTGCAAATTTAAATTTCATCACACAAAATTGCAAATATTGTTACAAACGCGACAAACACGCTCCTCTCCCACCCTGCCCATAGTATCATTTTAATTTATCACCCAGAATCTGGGTGACACGTGACCAGCCGAAACCAGGTCTTTCCTTCGCCTCGCGCCGTTCTAAGAAAGACCCTGGGAACGAGGTTGAGGAAACGTATCAATCTATTTATCTATCAATGAATCCACGATTCAAATTTCCGTCCGCCTCTCTATAATTTTTCCGCCCGCATACGCACCTGCTGGTTGCCGCGATTTACTTTGTTTAGCGGTGAAGCCTGGTATCAATATAACTACAAGATGGCTTATTTGATATTAGCAGTGGAAAAAATCCATTAAAGTATAACTGAGCCGTTCTTCAAATATCCACTTGCAACCTCTTGACGCGAAACATACGTTTTCTCACCAAAGAGCACCGCCCTGGCGCTCTTGAATACGTTCTGCCCTATTCACAGTTCGAGAAGAACTAAAGTAAATTTCAATCCTTGATAGACATCCATCTGTTGGACAGCCTGAATGATAAAACGCCAAAGAAGAGAGAAGGATAGAGATTCTTGCTCGTTTATTCAATATGATTTTGAAATAGTTTATTCATTTTGAAATAATAAAAGCTTTAAGATTTCGCACAGAAGTTTCCTAGAAAAGGCCAAGTGAACAATTTTGTGATCAGAACTAAAATATTGTTTAAGTCCAAAGATCAAAGGTGTGCTTTTAGTCAGATCTAATTATGAATTCAGTTCCTCTTCACTGCTTTAATAATATGCATATATACGAGATGTGTGCTTATAAAATACTGTGTCTAAAGCCGTTGGATTATAATACAGGCCGACCTCTCGTGGACTGAGTATCAAACTCTCTAATTATCAAGAAGTCGATCTTCACTGGCGGAAAATTAATTGCTACATTTCAACAAATTATAATAAAGGAATTATTATTGGACATTTTTCAAGTAAGTCAATTTTAATCTTTAGTGTTCTTGACGAATTTAGAATTTTACTGGAACCTGTTCGGACGCGTTGCGGGGTAGCGCGCAACGAAATATAATGCCATATGGTTAAATGTTAGACATTTACTAATTAAGTAAGATAACATTTTACACAATGAATCTTACATAAGCGCAAAATACTAGTGTCCAGTTAACAAATAGAAAATATGACGTATAAGTGTATACTGTTGTGATCATATGAGAAAATATTACGTATATGTGTATACTGTTTAATATCAATATGTGCCAAGTCATGCATGCAAACGTTTGTCTCAGATCCAATCTCTTTAAGTAAAATATAACATATCCTCATTATTTTCAATATTATGTGACACGACCGGACAGCTTGTATGTATCGAGTTCTTGTCGTGGATCGTGTTTGTACACCTGGGCCAGGTCAATTTAGTTCCTATAAGAGGGCCGTAGCTAGGTTCGTTGATCCGGGAATTAATTTAGATGACGTTGAATGAAACAAAATTTTTGACCAAAGTCAACATTATCGAACCTAATGTTTAAACAGTCCCAGCAATGTTGCATCCAACGAAGCGAGGGTGATGTTGGACCAACAATGTTGGACAACGTTTGATAAAATACCTGGCCAAACATTTGATAAAATACCTGGCCAAAGTTATGCCTGATCCACTATTTTTCAACATCAGGTAATAGTTTTCAAAGTGGGCCTGTTAGTTCTAGAATTTTTAAATTAAGTAAAATATAATATATCTTGTGTTCAATGACAGTTTCAAGATCTCACATCACGATTTGGGCAAAATTCGTGACTTTTCAATTTCGAGATGCATCCATCTGTTGGACAGCCTGAACGACAAAAGTCACAAAAGACCACAAAAGAGGGAGAGGGAATATATTCTTGTCAAATGGCATTTCCATTGAATGTCTATTCAACATAATTTTAAAATAGTTCATTTATTTGAAAATAATAATATATTGTTTTAAAACAACTTTATAAATCTTAGCAATCCTCTTCAACAAAATGTTCTTCTTTTTGTCAGAACTTTCCAAATTAAATGACATGCAATGAAAGTGAACTAGATTATTTTCAAAACAATTTAGATGGAAAAAGAACCTTTAATCCTAGTATTATTGTACAACAGTTTCTCCAAAATAATCTTTCAATTACCAAGTGTAGATCTATACTATACGTTAGTTTCTTTTTAAACTATAATTTTTTATTTAATGAAAAGAACACCTCTGTCCCCTTGCAATTTGGCAAAGAGAAGAAAGTGAAACCTCCACTTCCCTTCCCATGACTTGTTTAATGCATACAAAACATTGTAGGTTATCAAAAACTTCGAAAAAAAAGCTTTAAATATATTTCATACCGAAATCTTCAGCAAACAAAAGGCCAAGTAGACAATTTTATTGTTTAAGTCCAAAGTCAATAAAGGTATGCTTTTAGCCAGATCTAATTATGAATTCAGTTTCTCTTCACTGCTTTAATAATAATATGCATATATACGAGATGTGTGCTTAAAATACTGAGTCCAAAGCCGTTGGATTATAATACAGGCCGACCTCTCGTGGACTGAGTAACAAACTCTCTTAATTATCAAGAAGTCGATCTTCACTGGCGGAAAATTAATTGCTACTTGTCGTGGATCGTGTTTGTACACCTGGGCCAGGTCAATTTAGTTTCTAAGGGAGCCGTACCTAGGTTTGTTGATCCGGGAATTGTGATGTTGAATGAAACAAATTCTTTGACCAAAGTCAACATTATCGAACCTAATGTTTAAACAGTCCCAGCAATGTTGCATCCAACGAACCGAGGATGATGTTGGACCCATAATGTTGGATAATGTTTGATAAAATATCTGGCCAAAATTATGCCTGATCCAGTATCTTTCAACATCAGGCATTAGTTCGCAAAGTGGACCTGTTTGCTCTAGAATCTTTAAATAAAATAAAATAAAATATAATATATCTTGTGTTCAATGACAGTTTCAAGATGTCACAACACCGTTTAGACAAAATTCGTGACTTTTCAATTTCAAGATGGATCCATCTGTTGGACAGCCTGAACGACAAAAGTCACGAAAGGCCACAAATGAGGGAGAGGGTATACATTCTTGCCAAATAGCATTTCCAATGCTGTCTATTCAACATAATTTTAAAATAGTTTATTTATCTGATAACTAATAGTATATTGTTTTAAAACATCTTTATAAATCTTAGCAATCCTCTTTAGCAAAATATTTCTTCTTTTTGTCAGAACTTTCGAAAATAAATGACATGCAGTCAGTGGCATAACGCTCATTAGGTAGGGTTAGTTCAAAAACTAAGGGTCTCCGACAGTTAGGGGCTTCCATCAGCCACGACCTATCGCCCAGAAAATTAGAAAACGTAAAAAAATGCAGGTTAAGAATCAATGGAAAAATGCAAAATTAATAATAGTAGAAGTATCACACGCTTAATACGCCTATTATATGCGCATAATAATGAGAGTGATCATTTTGCAATGAGGGTAATTATGCATGGTTATAATTTTAATTATATTCATGGCGATCATCTTAATTAATTCATTTTCCGAACGATCATCTTAATATAGCTAAATATAATATCTCAGTCTAACAATAACAACAGTCAACAGGGCCCCACACCAAATATGCATAAGGACTCCCTCTTACTCCGTTACGCCACTGCATGCAGTGAAAGTGAGACTTGATTATTTTCAAAATACTTTAGACGGAAAAAGAACCTTTAATCATATACTATCGTGGTACAAGAGTTTCTAGTACAAAATAACCTTCCAAGCAAATGTTCATTGTGGACCTACACTATACGTTAATTCATTTTTAAATTACCATTTTTTTATGCAATGAAAATAACACCTCTGTTCTCTTGCTCTTTGGCAAATGGAAGGAAGTACAACCTCCACCCCCCCCCCTTCCTCAGTTCCGACGTACATGACCTGTGATCAAAATTAAATACATCCTCGGTCCCAGGTTTTGTCAATGTCGTACACACAGTCAACGATGGCTCTGGGTACGAGATTGAGGTTTTGTGGTCAAATCCATTCTCGTACCCAGAGCCCTTCTTACGCGCGGTGCGACGAGGGGCTCTGGCCAAATCCATATGCGAACTGGCATCTGATTGGCTAGTTCTAACACGGGATATTGTTTTCTTACCATGTTTTTATGGTAACAGCTTATGGATTTGGCCAGAGTCCCTCGGTTCACCGCACGTAAGAAGGGCTCTGGGTACGATAATGGATCAAAACTACATACATCCTCGGTTCCAGGGCCTCACGGTTGACAGTGTCAGCCGTGAGACCCTGCGACCGAGGATAAACTAAATATTGTTAAGTCCAAAGATCAAAGGCATCCTTTTAGCCTGATCTAATCATGAATTCAATTCCTCATTATATATAATATAATACACCGCGGACCGGTTTTCCAATAGCGAATTTTGCGCGAAGTGTCTTTTTTCTTTTGCGATTTTGCTTAGTGTATAAGTGACGCGCGAAACTTAGGAGAACATTGTTTTGCGTAAAAAAATACGCTAGTGGGAAACTATACTAACTATATAGTTTAACTTATAATATGTGTTCAGCCTATATAGTGTTTAAGAATAAGGATTATAGTCAATGTCTTCTGCATCTATAATTGCTATGAGATTTTTTTAAAGCATCATTTTCAGCATTCGCAGTTTTGTATACGCAATAAACATCTGATCTATAAGTTGTCAGTACATTGCGAACTATTGTAAGCATTGTTTTTCTTGAACTTGTTAATTAATTGATAAGTATAGTTAGCAGGAAACAAACACTAATTTTTCTTTGTAAGACGACGCGTACTTAGCCAAATAAATTCCAAAGCAAACATTTCATTTAATACTTCAAAAACTCATTAATAATTCATGAACCACTTGTAGTCGTGTTTTATCACATATAAAACACTCCGCTACGCGTCGTGTTTTATATTGTGATAAAACACTCCTACGCGTGCTTTAAATAGTACAAAGAACACTTTAACAAAAGACCATTGTTATGCTATATAAAGATTTTTATATAAAGATTTTTATATAAAGATTTTTATATAAAGATTTTTATATAAAGATTTGACTTATTATGCATACGTTTTTGAAGCCATTTAAAAAACTCGCAGGTCGTGTTTTATTAGGTCTAAAGCTTTAAACCTAATAAAACACTCCTGCTCGTTTTTTAAATATTACATACAGTCACACACCAAATTTTCCTGTTTGTTTTTAAACTAAAAATTCATAATTTTCTTCTGGAACCACAATACACGAAAAAGTTTGAAATTCCATTTGTCCCGAATTTAAGCGAATATTCTTAGTGGACTGAAAGTAAAATAACTCGTTACATGGAAACGAGGCTTGTTATACGTTTCTGTAATAGAGGTTCTGGTATCTTAATGCACTTGATCTGCGCTTTAAATAGTAAGTAATGGTTGTGCTCTTTTATCACCCAAGCTATGCGGTTGTTTCTCGAACAATAAAAGCTAGAATTCGAAAATGATTAATCATGTGCAATGAAAAATAACAGGTGTTAGCGGTGACATTTTTTGGGAGAGTTATTTTTCCACCTCTTTTTGGATAAATTACTATTATTGTTCACTGGTTATTATAAGGAAATGATTTGTGATGTTGAATTTGGTTGCTTAATACATAACTGTGTTGTTGGGAAAATACTGCAAATTTCTATTAAACATTCATTTATCACCTCACCTTCTTGGATGAGAGCACGAGAGACGCCAACGTTCTGTAGTGTTGTTTAAAGATCGTCACACGTTCGACACGTCCCACTTCAATGCAGCTGGCTTTGCAAGGTGAAGGAATATTATTTTTATCTATTAAAGAAACGCGGCATTTAATTAAGGTATAGAATAAAATGTCAGACAACTTTAAATTATCTGTTCACTAAACTGAAAATTCCTCAAAATCAGTTTGTAGCAAATTTATGTCAGTATGGGTAGTTTCCAGTTCTAGTATCTCTATCATAAACTGATTATATTCTGAAAAGTGAATTTTCGAGTGAAGCAGGGCTAATTTCCAAAAGCACTCTAAAGATAACTTGCGCACAAAAATGTATGGTTTAAAATGAAATTTGAATTTATAGGGTGCAAATTTAAAAGGTGTTTTATACACTATATACAGCTTAACTTCAGTAAATTATTTTATCATTGGCGGGAGATCCGAAATTATCATTATAATATGTGTTCAGTCTATAGCATTTAAGAATAAAAATTATAGTCAATGTCTTGTGCTTACTGCATGCATAATTGTGGTATGAGATTCTTAAAGCGTTATTTTCAACATTCGCAGTTTTTGTACGCAATGAACATCTGATCTATAAGCTGTCAATACTTTGCGAACTATTGTAAGTATATTGTTTTTCATAAACTTGTTTATAAGTATAGTTAGCAGAAAACAAACATTAATTTTCCTTTGTGAGATGACGCGCACTTAGCCAACGAATTCCACAGCAAACATTCTATTTAATACAGTCACGCACCAAATTTTCTTGTTAGGTTTGAAATAATTCATAATTTTCTTCTGGAACCACAATACACGGAAAAGTTTGAAATTCCATTTGTCCCGAAAGCGAATATTCTTAGTAGATAAGTTGTACGGAAACGAGGCTTGTTATACGTTTCTGTAATAGAGTTTCTGGTATTTTGATTCATTTGGTCTGCGCTTTAATTGTAAGCAAATTTGCACGACGTTTGAAATGCTGAAGTTTTGTTTAACACAAGTTCTTCGAGACGCGTTCAGTTCGTTTGTCAGCTGCAGGAATTTTCTATCAGTTAAAGAAAGACACTGAGGTAAGACAAGTTTATTGTACTTGCTCTGGACAGTTAAGGGGCCGGTGGCATGTTCAAAGCACAATTAGCACTAACACTGGGTTGAAATTTAACTCATTGCTTTGGTTTATGTATTTCTGTACGTCTTTAGAAAATTAAACCTCTGATGATCCAGATAAAATTTCTGAAAAAAATATTTCCAAATTTATAAACAAGCTGCTAGGAAGTATGCTTTGAATTTTAGGTTAACCCAGGGTTAAGCTAAATAGCTTTTAAACAACAGGCCCAAGATGTATATTATAAATAGTGGAACATAAAACGTATTTCTACATTTTACATAATTCAAATAATTTTATGTTCATCTGTTTTGTATGTATGCAATGTATTGCGCATTTGAATCTAATATCTCCGTAAAGGTCGATTTACCTATAACAACTTTTGCCTTAATTAAGGTCCAGACAAAACGGACGCGATTCGACAACGCGATGCGATTTTTCGATTTTCACTGACCGATATAACTTTGATCCTAGATTAACTTTTCCAAATATTTAGAAGCGTCATAACATTTTGAGTTATTTGGTCTACATATCTTTAAAAATGTGCTCTCATTGGCTGTTCTATTAACTTTCACTGAAAAACTAAGAAATCGCGTCGCGCTGTCGAATCGCGTCCGCTCTGTCTTGGACCTTAAAACTGTCGCATGTAACCTGCTCACAACTGGGGTTGTGCTGTGAATCAAGCACACGTACAACTAGGTTACGTTGTTCGGTTGTTGTAGGTGCGTTGTGTGTTATTATTATTAATAATAATAATAATAATAATAATAATAATAATTTCCGCAGTGTTCTGAATATTGTATATTCATAGTAGCGCAAAAATATTCTATATGTCGAGTAAGTGTACTGAACAAATTTCAACACAAGCAATATGGAATTGCCTTTGAACAATACAGTGAACAATGATTTACAAAAGAAAAGGAATCTTTTGCAGAGCGTCATGCATTTTCTTCACATGTAACTGATTGGTATTAGCAACAATTGATAATGAGATCGTTATCGTCCTCATATTCTTGGTTCCATGCATGGCTTCATACTCAGTTAAAGCAGGTCTTTATATTTTACTGTCCTTGTTGTTGCGAATAAGTAAAGCTAATACTGTATGAACTGTCTGAACTTGAGATAGTCGTATTCGGCCTTATTAAGACTCGGTCCCATATACTACAACAGCCTAGCTCAGTTAATTCTTTTGACACCGCGGTTTTCCAATCGCGATTTTTTTTTGTCGGCGACGATTTTGCTTAGTATATAGTGACGCGCGAAAAAAGGAGGACATTATTTTGCGTGAAAAAATACGGTACTGGGAAATTGTAATAACTACAGTTTAACTTATAATATGTGTTCAGCCTATGCATAATTGCTATGAGATTTTTAAAGCATCATTTTCAGCATTCGCAGTTTCTGTACACAATAAACATCTGATCTATAAGTTTTCAATACTTTGAGAACTTTTGTAAGCATTGTTTTTCATAAACTTGTTAATTAATTGATAAGTACACTCTAAAAACACCCTGGTTAAAAAATCCGGGTTCAATGAATTTCAACCACAAATGGGTTAAACATACTTCAATCGACCAGGATTTTGGTTGACTTACTGATTCAGTTTTTGTCTAACATCACTTTACCAGGATTCCTGGTCAAGAGAAAAATCAAAATGGCGGCACACATTTTTTCGGCGGGTAAATAGTTAAAATTTGTTTATAATTTGCGTTGATAACACTTTCAAGACAAAAATAAAATATAGAGGACATTATTGGATATTGAAAAAGTTTTTAATCATTTTGAGAAGATTCCAACAATTCGCAAACACCATAAAGTCAATGCCAATAAGTGTAAGGAGTGGCATTGTTAATAATACGCGTGAAGAGCCCGGAGTGGTCTATACCGACGCATTTGTCTGGACAAAAGCCGTTATGAGTTATTAATGATAATATTAAAAATACTTACGAATTAGAATTAACATTGTGATGTAAAATATTAGTACGTTTATGAATTTAGATTTTTAATACGAAATTTTGACTAAACCCATTGAAGAGAACTATCAAGTTATGTTAATTTATGTTCTGTGCATACTGCCACCTATAGCTTTGTTCCCACATAAAAATGTTTTTAGAAGTGACAAAATAATTGCCTATTACTGTAACCAATGTGCTACTGTAATTGATAACAAAAATATTATTTTATATTCTTATATTAGGTTTTATATGGATTACTAGATTGCATTAAAAAGTACTGTACCATATAGTACACTAGCTGAGCTGCTGACTGAGCATCAATCAAGGTCGATAGTTTACTGCAAATTAATACATGCAATAAGACACATTAACAAAATACAGCTACAACACATTATTCACTCTTGCTGCAATGCAGTGCTTTTTTTACATATGTACCCTACTTAATTTGCCTTAGTAACACCACATGTCTCCCAAAATTGTGTACTTAATGACAATTTTACTTCCCCAAAGGAGAAAAACATTGTTCACTTGGTAGTTTAAACTTCTTATACCTTAATTATCCTTGAGCAAAGCAACTTCAAATACATAGTCAAGTGACTTTGTTGTGAAAGCATACACTATATAGCTTTTTTTGTCAATTTACTAACCTAAAGATGTTTGGTGAAAATTTTTTGACTATAATTATTTACTTTAATATCAATTGGGAATTCTTAAATATTGTACATTAAAATGTTCTTAAAAATCAGTTTACTTTATTATGTGATGCATGAATTTGCATCAGCTATACTGTTTTATAAAAAATATTGTTCAGTGTTGATAAATGTGGTGACAATATGAATAAAAAAGTAGAGTATGTGGATCAATTTCATTGTTAACAATACAATTTTATGAGACAATGTTCACTCCTGCAGGGGCTGAATCTCACAAGGCGCCACCATAACTTTTAGAGTCTGTAGATAGCCGGAAACTGCAGTTTCTCCACAACTCCAAGCATCTATCAACATGATGCAAAGGTCTACCAGCCTGGCAGCTTCCATGTAGACATTCAGTCATACAGCAATACAATGCAACAGACACACATTAAATTTAGCAATGCTTGCCATTTTTTTTTTTGGGGGGGGGGGTAAGGCCCCCCATTAGGGACCGGTCATTATTTAGGCAGAGGTGGGGGCCGAAGAGAAAATGGTGGGGTAACTGAAAAATAATACTTGCTTTAGGTGGGGTGGCCAAAAAATCCTTGCATGCAGAGGTGGGGTAAAAAAAAATACCATACTTTAATCACACACAATACAATATATACTACTAACAGAGTTTAATATGTGATTATTCTATTTTTTTAATAAAATATTATTGCTTTCCAAAATGTTGACAGAAACACCCCCTCGGGCCACCCGTAAGGGGTCATTTTATTCATTTACACACAAAATCTCCAAATACTCCAATTCAGTGCTCACACTTTTTAGGGAAATTTCCTTAAAAAAGACCATCACTGTGGGGGGAGGGGACAGTATTAATAGTATATATTATACAATCTTTTCAAAAGTTCTTTGTGTCTCTAGTTGTTCTAATCCCCTCCCCCGGTGAGGACAGGGCTATGCAAATAAGTTGTGAGAGCCCTGCTCCAATTATCAGACAAAATATATACTGCCTATATTTAGGGGCTGTTTATATGGTGCAACTGCAAACCAACCCTGGGGTACCCAAGCTGGCCCAGTTTTGGCGAGATCCTGCCTTTGTTGTTATTTCCTACTAAAGTTCACCTTGTGTATATATGGGTAAAGAGCGGGCCCAGCTATAGCTAAGCGAGATTCCGCCCCTTTAATAGCCCGAGATCTTGCTAAAGCTGGGCGAAAATTCGCCTCAGGAAAAGTGACCTACTGTAGCCCCTAACCCTAGGTATCCAGGTTCACCTCCATATAAACATCCCCTTATTACATATCTCAAAAAATATATGTACAGTCTATTAAATTTTCAGGATTTAATTTTTGGGCATCTACACTTGATACTGTATAACTAATATTTATATCAGGTATGTGCTTGTATACCATGTGGACAATTCAGGTAGCAAATCCTGAAATATGCCCCATGCCCCTTGTGATTCTGGAGAATCATTCCAATGGCTAGTTCATAATATGTTCAGTTCAAATATTGTTCTGAGTCTTTGGCAACTAGCTGTTTTTCTTTACTAGCAGACCATGTATACATGGATAAAA
>CACRXK020009141.1:0-19624 GCA_902702795.2 Paramuricea clavata
TAAGAAAGGTGTGTTAGGCAGCATGCAAAGGTGTGTTATAGTAGCACACCTCAAGGTGTATTGGTTAGCATAACTTAAGGTGTGTTAATATAACACACCTTACAAGGTGTGCTAATACAACACCATTGAAAGATGTGCTAATACAACACACCTTACAAGGTGTGCTAATACAACACACCTTACAAGGTGTGCTAATACAACACCCTTGAAACATGTGCTAACACAACACACCTTGCCAGGTGTGCTACTACAACACACCTTAAAAGAAATATTCGAAATATTCGAATATTTCTTCGAAATATTTTTACATACAATGACTGACAACAATGGAATGTCTGACATCTTGGATTATTTTTTATCTCATTAATGCTGGTTTTAGGTGACGCCACAAGTAGGGTTAGCCATATAAAAGGACCCCTTGGTGGCAAAAAAACCCCAGTTGGTTAATGTTTAAAATGTTTGCAGATATTTTGTTATTTCAAAGGGTATCTAGAGAATAATTTTCAACTCATAAGGTTCAGTGGTTTTCAAGCAATATCTGCAAAAATCCAAGATGGCGACATCTCATTACTTTAAGTCAAAATATTTCAAGAACTAAGCAAGATATAAAAAAAATGGTAAAAGAGTTCAACATATAATTTTGAAAGTTCTTTCAAGTGCGAAAATCTAATTTTATATTGCCATATCCCTTTAAGAATAAAGAAATACAATGTATACTTAAGCTAAATTACTGTCCCTTCTACGCATGAACGGGATTTGTATTTACACTTCTTGTTTTGATTTGAATTTACACTTTTTGTTTTCCCATGTACTTAGCATGCATATAAGCTAAAATGTTACATGATGAATTAGTCTTCAATTTTGCCAAAAATCTTTTTTTTGAGGCAAGCAAAGAAATATTTTCGTGAATCAAATGTATGGCTTTCCCTTTGCTTGCCTCGTTCAGTAACTCTTATAGGTGAAACCGAAATTGCAAAAAGTGTGTACACATTTCCTTATGTATTTTTTCCCTGCTACTCTGAGTGCAGTTCACACAGGGCAAGCTGAAAAACCAGGGTGGGATTCGAGCTGTTTTTCAGCTTGCGTGGTGTGGACTGCACTAAGAGTAGCAGGGAAAAAAAATACTTATAACACCCGAGTACAAAATGCACCACCACAATCGAGTACATTTCCTTACGTTTTTGAGACATGCGTAGAAGGGAATACAATGTAATCGACTTGTAACATCAAGTTCACTGTCGGTGAACATTGCTTTGCAGTTCAGCAACGAAAGACGAGTATTTAATGGATCGCTGTGTGGTATCTGATACATCTAACGTGAAATCCTGGAGGAAGTAGAGGATACCTGACATTTGATCAGGGTAATTTATGTGGAAGACGTCATTTGATCAGGGTAATTTATGTGGAAGACTGATCTTCGCCTGAAACAAAGGTTTGAAGAACGTCGTCTGGTGTGCCAAGTACCACCAGTTTAAACTGGACCGTCTTGTCTTCAAACAAATTCTTGGGCTTACTTGATGGCTATAGTGAAGAGAAAACATAATGGTAGAGTTTAAGGAAAAACTTTTTGCATACACTGCCCTTACAAACATGTATAGAAACTATCTCTAACTCAGCCACCAAGTGTAATTTGAATATACGTACATCGTTGAACTTAATTAGTGATCCCCTTTTTTTCATTGTTTTCGTTTCAATGAATGAAACAGCATCAGCAACATCTTTATTCACCAGTTCATCCTTCTGTAGAACTTTTTTAATACCTTTTCTCAATCTTTCCACAGACTTCTTAAATGCAAAACCTGGGAGAACTTTTTGCATTTCTTTACGCACCTATAAAATTAATTTAGTCTAATTTGTATGTTCTCATTTTTGTCCACACTTCCCTTCATTATCCATTCTTATCCTTACGTTTTGTGTACCTCGTATTCGCTTGTAATTTAATATTGCTACGATAGCTTTACTTTATGCTTAATTACTCTTACAGCTTGTAATTTAATATAGTCTGAAGATGTCTTGAGTTAAGACGAAACGTTACTAAATCTTTAATAAAATTTTTAAATTTAATGGTTTATGGCTCTTTTAAAAGCACTTTGCTGGGCATTAATATTTATTATCAGAATACCTATAAAAAGGATAGACGCGACTTTACACTAGTGATTATTGAGCAAGCAACCTCGTACCCAGGGCATAAAAAATCCACCAAAAATAAGTAAGTCTGAGAAAGAAATGTTTATTAAAACTTCCAACTTCAAGAAAGAACAATTGCTGTATAACAGTGTTGCCTGTGTCAAATGAGTCATTTGTCCAGGGCGACTAAGAGATGTGCCATCTCGGCCTTAACACTAATTACACAGAAACTGAACCAGAAGCTGTTGTTATTCTCCCTTACAAATCATACAACTAATTGGAAAACCAATGTCCTTTTCAATTATCAAATTATAAAAAATCTACCAAAAATATATGTAAGTTTGAGAAAGAAGTGTTTATTAAAACTTCCAACTTCAAGAAAGAACAATTGCTGTATAACTGTGTTACCTGTGTCAAATGAGTCATTTGTCCAGGGCGGCTAAGAGATGTGCCATCTCGGCCTTAACACTAATTACGCAGAAACTGAACCAGAAGCTGTTGTTATTCTCCCTTACAAATCATACAACTAATTGGAAAACCAATGTCCTTTTGAATTATCAAATTATAAAAATCTACACCAAAAATATATGTAAGTCTGAGAAAGAAGTGTTTATTAAAACTTTCAGCTTCAGGAAAGAACAATTGCTGTATAACAGTGTTCATTCATCCACCCACCCACCCACTCCAGATAATGTCAATCAATATTCAGCTGTATCTTGACTTTATAGTTATACTTTGGACATTAATTGTCAAATTGCCATGAGATAATGTTGATAAGTTCACATAAAACCCAGCCACTCATAATGTCGATTCAATGTTATTTGTGGCAACATGAATATGGATGTGGCCCCTTAAAAGTTTTGTTATTTATAAAATTTTGAGCCTGGAAATTCTCAGAGGCATATAAACTTTGAGAAACTCAAACATGTATCTAGTATCCTCAATGTATTCAGGGGATTGAGGGCCTGTTCATATGATCCTGCTGACCGGGACATCTCGCTTACCGATGATCTCGCCGCCTATCTATTTTCCTATAAAATTTTGCATTGTGTTCATATCAGAAAGCGAGCTGGCCCGCTTGCCGAGATCTTGTTTGAATTTGCCGAGATCATAGGTAGGCGGGATGAAAATTTTCCCATATGAACACGCCAGCCCGCTTACCGGGAAGAAGTCAAACAAGTCTTGCTGGTTTAATTTAACACTTTTTACTTGGTTTTATGTTTGTTTTGTAAACAAGTATTAAATATGCACCTGAAGCAATACTTTTTCTTGTAAAAAAACACTAAAATCGCTAAGTATTTGTGTTGCTTGACTGAAATGTAGACGTTTTGCATATGCTAATTATAGAACTACAATGTAATTTCATCTCGGCAAGCAGGACGAAATATTCCATATGAACGCATGGAAATATTTGTCTCGGTAAGCGAGACGTCCCGGTAAGCGGGATCATATGAGCAGGACCTTAGCAACATTCAGGGGTTGTCTGGATATTAAATATAGCTATTTACTATGATGGCACAATATAGATATAAACACAAAGGAAGGATATATACATAATATTTATATTGTTAATGTATTGATCTATTGAGAGGATATCAATATTGACTCATTTAGCTAATATTGATATAATGCACTAGTCAATCGAAAGCCCGACCCCCAGGACTATGCGGGGATTTTAACATTTCACGGTTGTTAAAATCCCGGCTAAAAAATCTTGTTCAATTGTTAAAATCCCCGGGTTACCGGGCCTAAACATTTGGGTGTTTTTTTTTCAAATTTCCACAGTTTGATAAAAAACCTAACATTAATATTTCCATTAAAACTCCAAAGTTAATACTTTACCTCGTTTGGTCTTTAAAAATTTCGTATGCATATTATAAAATTAATACAGGAGAATGGTTCAAATGAAGCCAATGGTCGTCAGATGCTTTGGTCCATTGTAAAATAATACCGTTTTTAATTATTAAAGGACGCATAAGCCAGGTCATATATACTGGTATGTTAATAGGGTAAAATATAAATTCATGGTCTAAACCAGGTAATACATGACTCAAATCATGCAAACAACAAGAGTAGCGCTTAATATCTTAATATAATAATTTCCCAAATAAATATATACAAAGTACAAACAAATCTAAGACTGTGCACACGATCACTTTCCCGAGCGCTTTTCTGAATTGGAACGCGTTTTAATATAAAAACGTTTCCAACACTATAAACGATATCTGAAGACCTTTTCGCGCTGAAAAGCTTAAAATCCTAGTATAGTTATCGAAGACTGTTTAACTTAGCTATAGTGAGCAATACATTTTTACAAACTTGGTGACAAATGACTCCCATCTGATAAAATAAAACAATGTTAAGAAGTCATGAGAGATGGAATTAGAGACAACATTTGCATACAGTGAAAACGTTTTAGTGCATGTGATCAAAGGTAGCGCGTCAAAATGACAAAATTGGAAAATGCTCGGAACCGAAACCATATGCGCATTCTTATTCGCTGAACGTCAGAAAGTTTTTCATTTTTTCTTTTTCCGCGACTTGCAGTTTGTACAAAACCATGAACCCCTTGGTGGTTGCTTAAGGCCCATGCATTGTGTGTGAAACCACTGTATTGGACAATCTTCACCGTCACATGCCAACATTAGACCAAACTCGGGTTGGTTACATATGCAGTACAAGTTGGTCGCAACTATAAAATTTAAACAATGAACAAGAAATTAAATTTGCCTTAAACCTTGAGTAGATAGTTACAGTCGTGCCAATAAAAGCGTTGAGAAAGAGCTAGACATTTAATTTCATCGATCAAGATGCTTGAAATTTGCCTTGCTTTACCTATTCATTTGGTAAAGTTGAGAAAAACAGTTGACAAATATCTCGAAATGTTTATCGAAATATTTCTACAGAAGTGTTCGCACCTCAGCTTAGCCAATCAGCTATGAGTTGCCCTAATAAACTTTTATGTGATTGGCTATTGTTCTATCCGACACCTCCGTAGAAACATTTTGAGAAACATTTTGACAAACTTATGAAATAAGTTTCTCGACGTTAGGAAATAAATTGATGAACATTTTTCGAAATGCTTCTATTGGCACGACTGTAAAAATTCAAGAAAATTCCTATTATACACAGTGTCAGTGGCCCATAGAAATGGAACCAGTATAAGTCAACGCGACCAATTATAAATGCATACTACACCTTTTATACTTTATGAAATATGAATAGTCGTATATTTAGCTCACCTTGGCAATCGGGGCAAAACCACTTAAAAACAGGGCTGTACTTCAATCCAAGACATCCTATATGGAACCACTTAATTGGGCAAGTTTTCCCTTCGCAAAGAATCATTTCCCCATATTCTTTGTCTTGACACCAACACCACACATCTGAGACAGGGACGTCTGAGACAGGGATGTCTGAGACAGGGACATCTGAGCCAGGGACATTTGAGCCAAGGACATCTGAGCCAGGGACATCTGGCACAGGGACGTCTGAGACAGGGGCATCTGGCACAGGGACATCTGTATTGCATTCTACTGTATATTAAAATATTAAAATACGTCATTGGTCGTTTTTATGTTTATGCCATGCACAAACTATTCGTCTGGACGAAATTGCAAAGATTGTTAGTTTGTCGCTTAGTTTGTTTTTGCAACTAGCTGCTATTGTTTCGTTTCGTAAGAAATTATACTGTCAAACTGCATCCAACTAAGGTCTGCCTAAGTTTGTTCAGGCGGATAGTTTGTCTTAAGCATAAAAACAGTCATTATGAATATGTGACTTGTTTCAAGAGCAATATTCAGATACTTAAACACTTACGAACTGCCTTCTTGTTCTTTCTGGTTAAGGCAGCCGCCTTCTGAGCTCCCATTTTCCTCCGTTCCATAATTCCCTTTAGATGTTCTACCTGCATCGAAACGTCAACAACAGACAGCAACACTTGTTTAGCCACAGATTCCAAATCTATGTGCAACATTTCTTTCCCTTTCTTCAAGGAATCGTAGAACCTTTCTTTGAATACTGCACTTGGCGGCTTATATTGGAATTCAGCGGTATCATACGCCCGATCTTTCACAAAAGCCCAATGTGCTAATGGCTTCAGATAATGGCCAGAACACATGCCAGAACACTCTTGACACGACCCACCCCATGGTCTCTTCGGATCTGGGATTAGAAAAGGAATGTGAGACAACGGTGGCCCATTTTCAAACCAACATTGCTCTCTAGTTGCACCATGGCAGAGAGGATGCGAACATTCAGGCTTGTAACAAAGTGTTAGCATGAAGGCATACTGTGCAGGAGCTTTATGATCCATATGGCTCTGGCGTATAGATCACACCCGCTCGAAGTGTTGATAAAGAGTTGGGCTGCCTGCCTTTAGCTCATCCTTCTGCTTTGGGTTTCCTCTCAAAAAAATTAGCAAAGCTTCTCTCCGTTCCACAAGAGATGGATCCTTCCCTCCTTTAAAAAGCTGGATGTTCGTCCCGCAACATGGTGCCCCATTCACTCGATCAATGTAGCCCATGAAATGTTGCCCATGAGAGAGAGTACGGACGTGTTTTTGTGCCGCTGCCAAAATAATGTCTAATTCGAGCAACTTAACTGTTGATTCTTTCACGAAACTCTGGGAATCTAAACTGCTACCTAGTATAAGAGCAGAATTTAAATCTGATTTCGCTATTCTACGTGCTGAAATGAAGAAACTGTCATAAAAAATTGATGAAATCGAAAGCTCACAACAGTTTGGCTATCAAGTGAATATGAAAGCCTCAAGAAGGCTACTCAAACGACGAAGAAACAGGTTGCCGATGCTAACAAATCGATCAAAGAACTCGACAATAGATTAAGAAGCAGAGAAGATGACATATACAGTCTTCAAACGGCTTTGGACAACCTGCAACAATACTCTAGAAGGGACTGCATTGAAATAAATGGCATTCCTGCCCCAACACAAGACGACCCGAAGCGAATTGCCATGGAAGTAGGAGTACTTCTGGGGATTGAGGATATTCAAGAACATGACATTTCCACAGCACATAGACTACCACCGACCAAGAGAAGCAAAGATAGAATCATTGTGAAATTTGCCTGTCGTGACATGCGAGAAAAATTCTATAACAGCCGAGGCAAGCTTTTCGGCAAATTAGCAAAAGATATTCCTTTGATCAGCGAGACAAACACCATCGGAGACTCCAAGATCTTTATCAATGAATCGTTAACTAAATACAGGAAAAGACTCATTGGGCGAATTAATGAAAAGAACAAACAAGTGGAAATATATCTGGACCGTCAATGGTAAGATCTGTTTACGCCAATCTGAAAACTCTACAGTGTATAACTTCTCAACAAATGAACAATTTGAAGAGTTCCTTGGCTAAACATTAATTAGATCAATTTATTATCGAACTTAAATTAAATTTAAGAAGTAAAACTTACTATGTATAATGCTCAGGAACATATTTCAAACTTTACTAGAACCGATATCGAATCTGATTTATATGATATTTTACCAAACCCAGATAAATTTGACGAAAATGACCCTGACATGCTAAATAATGTCGTCTCTCAGGATTATGCTGCGCCTGACTTAAATTAAAGGTTAGACCAACAAAACAATAACAAAGCCTTCACTTTTTTTCATTGTAATATAAGAAGCTTGCCGAAAAATATGAACCTAGTAAATGAGTTATTACTCTCACTAACCAATGATAACTAACCTGATATTTTAGCCGTAACCGAAACTAGATTTAATCAACATTCTGCTGAAAATGTTGAAATATACAATTATAACTTTTATCACACTGATTCAAAAACTGCGGCCGGTGGTGCTGGAATCTACGTATCTAAATGTGATAAAGTAACCGAAAGGCCCGACTTAAAACTTAAATTAGACTTAATCAACATTCTGCTGAGAATGTTGAAATATACAATTATAACTTTTATCACACTGATTCAAAAACTGCGGCTGGTGGTGCTGGAATCTATGTATCTAAATGCGATAAAGTAACCGAAAGGCCAGACTTAAAACTTAAATTAGACTTAGTTGAGTCCTGCTGGATTGAGGTGGATACTGGCATTAAACAGAGGAAACCGATTATTATTGGCTGATACTATCGGCATCCCAAATCAAATCTTGAATTATTTACCAACAGACTAGAGGAGACACTTCGCTTTCTCAATCAAAGCAAATATGACGTCTTTATTTTGGGTGGTATTAACATAGACCTCTATGAATATGCAACCCACAATCCAAACCGAAAAATACTTAGACATGCTTTTCTCAAATAATATGACACCAATCATCACTAAGCCGACTCGATTAACCGATCACTCTGAAACCCTAATTGACCACATTTACACTAATGTCCCGACTTCGCAGGTATCCTCTGGGATTGCCTTATATAATATCTCAGACCACTTACCTGTCTTTTGTCTTTACAACACACCTATTAAAAAGAATCACGAAAAACAATTCTACAGAGACTACAAACACTTCAACAAGGAGTTATTTTTAAATGACCTGAATTCAACTGATTGGAATTCCTTTTTGGAAAATAATGATAATCTAAATACGCATACAACTGAAGTAGTTGAGACTATTAACCAAATAGCTGACACTCACGCACCCATTAAACAACTACTGCGCAGTAAACACAAACATTTCTCCAAGTCTTGGTTAACTATTGGCATTCTTAAATCCATTAAAACAAAGCAAAAGATGTATAATACCCATTTTTTGAGCAAAATTCCAGACAAAATCCAAAAATTTAAGACATATGCTAATAAACTAAATAAACTAAAATCTATCAGCAAAGTCAACTATTATACCGGTCAATTTGAAAAGAACAAAAGCAACTTAAAGAAAACGTGGAAACTTATAGGAACGTTAATTAAGCGGAAAACAAAAGGTCAATCATATCCTACAAAAATAATCAGAAATAGTACGACTTATAGCAAAAAGAGTGACATAGCAAACCAATTTAATGAGCATTTTATCAATGCTGGCCCGGTGCTAGCTAACTCAATCCCCAATACTGCAAACAGAAATCCACTAGAATATATTAATATTCCCCCGGAATCTAGTTTTGCAATGTCTTACGTTATTGAAACACAAGTTTATGACCTACTCTCGGCACTTTTATCATTGCCCCAATTATCACGAACTTATACAATGAATCTATCTCAGAGGGCATTGTACCTGACATATTAAAAATCGCAAGAGTTACACCAATCTATAAAAGCAGAGTAACTACTGATCCCACAAACTACCGTCCTATCTCTATACTCTCTCCCTTTGCAAAAGTACTGGAAAAATTAGTCCATAAACAGTTAGAATCATTTCTTGAAAAACATTCTTTGCTTTTTAGTCACCAATTTGGCTTTCGTAAAAGGTCACTCAACGGAGCAAGCAATTCTCGAAATATCTGATTACTTAAAAAACAAAATAGACGAAAAAAAAATTACTTGCGGGTTATTTCTGGACTTATCCAAAGCATTCGACACTGTCAACCATAAAATTTTACTCGACAAACTTTCGTGGAGGCCCGCTAGCCTGGTTTAGAGATTTCCTAAGCAACCGAAAACAGTATCTACATATAGATAACACCGATTCTGACATGCTAACCTTAACATGCGGTTTACCTCAAGGATCAATGCTTGCTCCATTATTATTTCTGATTTATATTAATGACATGCCAAACTGTTCTACGAAACTCTCATTTAGACTTTTTGGTGACGATACTAATGTCTTCTACTCCAGTGACAATGTCCAAGATGTAATTAAAATCATGAGCGAAGAATTTATTCAAATCCTTGACTATTGTTCAGCTAATAAACTAGCTATTAACTTTAAAAAAACTAATTACATGATCATTAGTTCACATAAAAAACAAATATCAAATGTCAGAATTCATGAGATTGAACAAAAAGACTACATCAAATACCTGGGCGTCTATATTGATAAACACCTTAAGTGGGGCCAGCAAATAAACCACATAAAAAGCAAAATATCTAAAAACACTGGCATCCTTAATAAATTGCGATATTATGTGAACCTACAGATGTTGAAACAACTCTACTATTCCCTAATCTATCCATATCTTAACTACGGAATAATGAGCTGGGGAAATACCTATACTACCCATCTATCCAAAATTCGCATTGCTCAAAATAAATGTGTATGAAACATTTTCTTTGCGCATAAAAGAGAAGATGCCAGTACCTACCTCAATCTGTTGGGAATACTCAACGTTGACAATGTTTTTAAATTGAAAATTGCAATTTTTACATATAAAATCCTTAACAACTTAATACCGTCAGTTTTTGCAAACTCCATATCCATCACATCTACCTGTCACTCGTATAATACAAGATTCGCGGCAAATCAAAACTTTAGCAGACCAAAAGCGCGCACAAATTACGGCAAACACACTTTTCTTTTTTCGTCATCCAATATTTGGGAAACGAAAGACCTACATATTAAGCAGTCAACTTCAGTTAGAATATTTAAATCTAAATATACAAGAAAACTTATCCTAAGGCAAACGTAGAATCCAGACACTGATCCAGCCACACCAAACACGTCATGTTCTTTTTTCTCAATTATGTAAACAGTCACAAAACAACAATTTTGTAAATGGTGGCCAATTCGAAAGCTTCTCAGCTACTTTGGCCACTGTACACGACATAATACCATAATTATTAACTCCCTTTTTTTTCCCCTTCCATTATGATTTTTTTGTGATGTAATTAATGTCTAACTATATCTTTTGTAAACGTATGAAATAAAATTGAATTGACCTCCGTAGCCAGGTCCACATTCTCTGTGAGCTTATCTGCATCCAGGCCACTAGCATTGGAATTACCACCGGCAAGAGTTGATGGAATGTAAATATTGGCATGTGCTTTGGCAATACATCCGTTCATTAACTCAACTGGATTTAAATAGGAGCCACCACTGTTCCTGGTTGTGACAATTGTGCATATCTTCTGCTTAAGAAGGTGTCGTTCTGTCCGCAGAAACTGTACTTCTACATGCGCCGGTCCCTCGTCCCCTGCTCCATCTACTCGTATGCAATCGATGGGTTTCTCAATAAGGTAATTAGGTAACTTCGTCTCCAGCATGTTTAAATCAATGTAATGCTGAGTGGGTGTCTTGTCATAAGTAAAATGTGGTTTCACGATTCCAACACATGCTTTTTCGGTCGTCTCAGAATCCAAGAATAAATACGACGTGGTTTGAAGGAGAGATGGGTATTTATTTACAAAATCAGTTCTCGTAGTAAGTGAAGGCTGACTTTCCAGAGTGATACACTTGCCTTGGTTATGGGTGAAGGTTGTGTCAAGACGAAAACCGGCTTGGTCATCTCTATTCAGCAACACTTTGTCCTTGCCGTCTTTCAGTTGTATGAAATCGATTCCCTTATCAAATGCACTACTCCAGTGTGCATCTATGTTAAGTTTTACCGCAAACCCCTTACAAGCTCTTCTACACGTAACTTTGGCGATTCCCTTATATCGCTTGGCAGATAAACGTCGCTTGCTTCTTATAACACAAAGTTGGACTACAGTTCCATAACTTATTTTGCAGCTATACTTTTCCTGAAGATGACATTGAATACTTTTGTAGGTAACTTTCTTTCACCTGGAGCGAGCACCGTCAAATGTCAGCACCCCCGTTCGTTGCCAAGCATCAGCTCCTACTCTTTTCGATTTGACAAATTCCTCGGTATCTCTTCCGATATTAGGATGTTCCTTAACAATTCGGCTAGCTCTTTTTGGACACTTTCTTTTCAGAACAATTTCGGGTTGCTATTTCTTTTGCAATGGTCCGTTTTGCCTTTTGTTTAATAGCCCGACGTACTGCCTGGATACGCTTTTCCCCATTTTTACACCACTGGGTAAACTCTTCGTCATGATCTTCAATTTCCTCGGAATCAGACTCAGAAAATACAGATTCACCGTCTATCATTAAAGGCTGTCTACACTGATATTCAGTGAATGCTTCATACGAAACCTGAGCCAGTTCATCCTCGTTTAGGCCGGATGCTGAAAGATTATTTGCAAAGACAGTCAGCAGTTCATCAAACACATCTTCACGCAAATGCTTTAAACGTAGTAGACACTCGTGATGAAATGAAAACCAATTAAACTTACTCTCTTTCAACCACGACAAGCATACTTCATTTGGCGGTGTTTCACTGGCGTGTAGGTTAGGTGAGACGTTTGATCTTGTGGTAGTTTGCTTCAGTTCTAATTCTGGTTCTAAATCGCTACTGAAATAATCAGTCTTTCAATCCGATTCATCTGACTCAGATTCGCTGGAAATGTCTTGTGGTATGCCCAAGGAGTTAAGAAGAGCTGTATCTTCCAGAGTCGCAAGCTCCATCACCGATTTCTGGATTTCATTTGCCATCAACATTGCTTGGTTTACCTGCTGAACCTTTCTAACATTGTCATCAATACCGTAGGCTAATTTCGCTTGTTTTGCAGACTGTCCCAAAGTGGCTATATATTTTAATAATTTCCTATCTGATTCAGTTGATGCTAACTGACATAATGTTCTAAGGGTCTCCTTGCTAATTCGACTTCCAACCTCTCTCTCTGCTGGTAACATCTTTGGAAGCAGTTCTAACAATATCTTGTAGTTGACATCGGGTCTTTTCTTGGTTACAAACAGGAATTCCCCCTTCACAATCACCACTGGTAACTGTAAAAGTCGCTGGACTGCTTTGTCAGACTTGTCAATTTTATTCGGAAATTGCGTCTTGAACACTTCAGATACTTTGGCAACGCCTTCTTTCAAAATATAAGATGCCATATTAATTAACACAAGGCATTCTGTGCAGTGAGTATTGTGGCACCTTTTACAATATTCACCGCGATAAATAATGAACTCTTTTAAGGAAACAACAGACATCAAAGAAACATACAGCCCATCTTCTAAACGACAAAGCCTGATGTCACTAAGTTTGAAACACACATTTGCAACAAAAGTTTCGTATTTTTCTTCATCAAAATCTGTACTAACCACCAGTGAACTTTTAGGTGTTTCTAGCTGTTCTTCACTGGTGGTTCTCTTAAAAAATTTGCATTTTCTTCAGGTACGCAGGTTGGCTGGTCTAATGGCAGGCTGCAGTTCATTGGCAGCGATTCATCGGATCTACAGGAATCTTCTTCAAGTACAACGTGTACTTCGTCACTCTTCAGAGAATTGACTTCAATATCTTCAGCAACTTCAATATCTGGAGGAACTTCATCTTCATGATACTCGCTTTCTGATAGCTGGATCTGAACAGGTGGTAGGGCGACTGCGTTATTCAGGAACTGGTGTAAGGTATGGGGTGTTGAGGATCTCTTCTTCTTGCTAATGCACTTTTTTACCCTCTTACTTGCTGCCTCTTTACTATGAAGCAAATATAATTCAGATTGGTATTTTCTTTTTTTTCTTTCGGAGGTCGTCAACTTGCTGCAAAACTTTTACTGCTTTGCTAAAATTGTGGACATTTGAACAATTATCTCTTTGCTGCAAAGAAAAGCTTATCTGCAGATCAACTTCTTTTAAATCTTCTCGCAATTGTTCAAGACGCTTCTCGCAAAGATTGCGGGTGACATTTTTCTTTGTGCTACCACATGTTGAAGAATCTGGAGTTGCAAACATGGTTGACCTTGATTTCCCCTTTTTATATTGGAAGCCGGAGTTGTCAATATTTTGTCTTGCTATGCACAGGAGCTCTTTCTTATTTTTCAAAAGGATTGGATCTTTCATCGTCTCGGAGAAACAAGCCTCATTCACTGCCTTGTGGTATTCAGAGTAATGTCCAATACAGGCATCTGATGTCTGATGGTGAAGATGGTGTACGGTGGTGTATGATGGTTGAAGTGTGTCAGATGGTTGTCAGATGGTGTATGATGGTGTAGGGTGGTTATACAGGGAAGGGTTGTCAGATAGTGAAGATGCTACAGATGGTGTATGATGGTTGAAATGTGTCAGATGGTTGTCAGATGGTTTTCAGATGGTGTATGATGGTCGAAGTGTGTCAGATGGTTGTCAGATGGTTATGATGGTGTAGGGTGGTTATATACAGGGAAGGGTTGTCAGATGGTGAAGATGGTACAGATGGTGTATGATGGTCGAAATGTGTCAGATGGTTGTCAGATGGTATATGATGGTGTATGATGGTCGAAGTGTGTCAGATGGTTGTCAGATGGTGTATGGTGGTGTAGGGTGGTTATACAGGGAAGGGTTGTCAGATGGTGAAGATGGTGTATGATGGTCGAAATGTGTCGGATGGTTGTCAGATGGTGTATGATGGTAGAGATGTGTCAGATGGTTGTCAGATGGTGTATGGTGGTGTATGATGGTCGAAGTGTGTCAGATGGTTGTCAGATAGTGTATGATGGTGTAGGGTGGTTATACAGGGAAGGGTTGTCAGATGGTGAAGATGGTACAGATGGTGTATGATGGTCGAAATGTGTCGGATGGTTGTCAGATGGTGTATGATGGTAGAGATGTGTCAGATGGTTGTCAGATGGTGTATGGTGGTGTATGATGGTCGAAGTGTGTCAGATGGTTGTCAGATGGTGTATGATGGTGTAGGGTGGTTATACAGGGAAGGGTTGTCAGATGGTGAAGATGGTACAGATGGTGCATGATGGTCGAAATGTGTCAGATGGTCGTCAGATGGTGTATGATGGTCGAAGCGTGTCAGATGGTTGTCCAATGGTGTATGATGGTGTAGGGTGGTTATACAGGAAAGAGCTGTCAGATGGTGAAGATGGTACAGATGGTGTATGATGGTCGCGGGGTGTCATTCGGTGTAGGATGCTTATATTAGATATTACATTGCTATATTTTATTATTACTTACATACACTTTAGCCAACTATAGTATGTGTATAAAAATATAATGTTATATCTAACATTGCAGTTCTCATGTGGGAAACGTAATTCAAAGTATTTGGCAAAATATATATTTAAACGCATTTGACAGACATGTTGGACGTAATAAATAAAAATATAATATGAATATATGATATCTCACGTTGCGGTTCTCATGTGGGAAACGCAATTTAAAGTATTTGGCAAAATATATTTAAACGCATTTGACAGACATGTTCGAGGTAATACTAGTAAAAATATAATATGAATATATATGATATCTCACAATGCGGTTCTCATGTGGGAAACGTAATTCAAAGTGTTGGGCAAAATATCACATTTGACAGACATGTTCGAGGTAATAAAAATTGAATTTTGCTGAACTTATCACACAGCATTGACAGAAAAGTCTTCGTTGTAGGCTATTATTTCTGCAAGCAACAGTTTCTTACTGTAATAACACCAATTCGGTTGGGTAGATTTACTGTATAGGGGCGTCATGTGTGCACTCAATTATATGTAAGGGAAATAGACGACTAATGTATAAATGGGAGAAATTTTGAAGCATCCAAGGGAGACATATATGTCATAAATGAAAGTGTTGAAATTTGAGACGGCTTCCGTTTTTGTGTTCGGGTCATTAACTATGACTATATTAAGTGCGCGTAGGTTTATAGCGCTCTGTTGAATGTTCAAAACTTCGTAAGTAGATTTACAGCCATGCCTTCGCTTAGATCGTTTTAGCACTGTGAAGGTAGCCGCGGATTGGGCCCCAGATTCGGCCTTAGATTGGATCTCACATTCAACTGTATTCAATTATGCAAAAGTAGATTATTTGAACCCCTTTTCTGGCTACTTTTAAGATATTTTTACTTTAAATTAGCAGTAACATGAGCAATGCATGCAACCACAGTTAATAGAAGGAACGTATCTATCGTATGATGTGCATAAAATAGGAAAATAAGCTTCTTTGTGGGAGAAATTGAACATTTAAGACACTGCATTTACTTGTTCGATCAGTATGTTTTAGATTAATAAACTTTAATTTCAATATCGATATTTGACGAAATTCAGCAAACATGGTAGGCTATTGTTAAAATTTAAGTATAATGTAGTTATGTCATTCCGCTTCCACGAGTAATAACAATAACATGGCACAAGCACAAAAACCTCAGATTTTTCATGATATGTAACACTTTCAAAAATGTGAATATGTTCCAGTATACTTTCCAGGTTATTAAGTTATTATCGCAAAATTTATGGCTACGGTTCATATAAATTTGATTAACAGTGGAGAGAGTTACCCTCTTTCCAATACAGAACAGAATTAATAACAGCAGAAAGCATTTCATGGTATAATCAGCCTTTCGAAAAGATGCTTACGTGGTAATATACGAATTCTAGTGATCCCAAATTTCCTTCGTTTATTGCTATAAAATATTTGAAGCTAGCTTCGCGGTATAAATGGCATCGCAATTTAGCTCACTATATGATTATTGCAGGGTCCATGCCCTTGCGTTTCTTTGTATAATCATTAGGATTAAGTTTCTTTCGTTAGTCTTTGCCATTCCGACGTTTGGGAGCTTGGGCCCAATTTAGTGTATATCATGCATTGGAAAGAGGATGAACTCCTGCACCATATAGTTGAGTTTCGAAACAATGAGAGAGGCCAATTTTGTACAAACGCAGCTGAAATGCTTGCTGAATATAGATGTTGGCACAGTGTAATTCTATTATCTAAATTTAATATATAAACAAAAGAAATGAGTGTAATTCTATAAACAAATTAAAGCAATAAGCACCTTATTAATCCTTGCCATTTTATTTATTTACTAGCTTTGTCATTAATGATTGGTGATCCCTACGGGGCTTATTGCCCCATTCACAGGGTCATTTACATCAATTACAACACATTTTATTTACAATGATCGACAAAGGACGACACGTCAACATGATCGAGTGACATTTAACACAGCCAGTTTTTAAAGATTTGCTCCATTAATGTCATATATAATGGTCGTTGGTGAGCTTGTACTCCAATTTGCTGTACGTCATTACAAAGAGCATGAAATATGTACTGCACAATATAGTTGAGTTTCAGAACAATTAGGAATACAGATCTTGCGGAATATAGATGTTTGTGCAATGTAATTCTATAAACAAAAGCAGTTACCACCTTATTAATCCTTGCCGTTTTGACATTGGTGAGCTTGTGCCCCAATTTGCGGTATATCATTGGAAAGAGCATGAAATACTGCATAATATAGCCAAGTTTGGGAAGAATTGGGAAGACAAATTTTGCGCAAACGCTTGCTGAATAGTGATGTTTGCACATTGTGATTCTGTAGTCTGGCATGTAATATACAGAAAAGTAATTAGCACTTATTAATCCTTGCTATTTCGATGTTTGTTAGCTTGTGCCCTAATTTACTGTACATCAATGGAAAAAGCATGAAATACTAGATTTTGGGGCAAACGCTTGCGGAATATAGATGTTTGCACAATGTAATTTTATAAAAAAAAGTAATTACCACCTTATTAATCCTTGCCGTTTTGACATTGGTGAGCTTGTGCCGCAATCAGTACATCATTGGAAAGAGCATGAAATACTGCATAACATAGGTGAATTTTGGTAACAGTTTTATGTACTGTTGCCATGGTTTTGAAAGTAGTCTTACGCCCATATTCTAAAAGCTCACTCACACTCAATGAGTGGAAGTTCAGTCTGAACTTCTCTCGAGTGTCATTGCTGTTTTTGAATAGCTGGAGGGTTAGTGTTGTACTGTTACTACGTGACTATATTCACATTCCCGGCAGCTATTGAAAAACAGCGCTGACACTCAAGAGCCCAGATTGAACCTCCACTCATGCATTGAGTATGAGTGTGAGTGAGCTTTTAGAATACGGGTGTTAGTGCAGGTTTCTGTAATTATGTCAGTAGATAACTAGATTTTATATATAAAGAGTTCATTATTATAATTTTTGTATGATGTTAATCTGATAGTCTTAGTAAATTTGAAATTGTATGAGGAGTGGAACTTTTTTAGGTGGGAGAATACCTGCGAACAAGCTGAGTATGGGAGTTATTGATGGCCATTGATCATTTTACATTAGTTTTATGTTATATTCCTAAAAAAGTATTATTAAGATTCTCAGTGCAATGAAATTAATATTTTTCTGTTAATTTAAAATATAGCATGACATTCAGTTTGAAAACATCACACAGTTACAGCACAGAATAAGGAGTAGAACCAGAAGGGACACTCTTTTGATGTTAGGCGGTAGTGCCGACATAGGCCTGCATACACCCGCGAGAGAGCGGCGGCCATGTTCTTAGGTAGTATAGTGTGAGAATTTTACTATAAACAATATGGCAAAAACCGCACTATGATTATTAAAACTGCTCCTTTTGGAATATAAGTGGACTATTTTCATCTGTTTTATGAATATATTGAAGAAAAGGTAAGCGAGTTTTTATTTGTCAAGTCTGGTAGCGTAATTTTTTTTTTGGCACAATTTAGTTGCGAGTTTTGCTCGGGAGTATGAAGGCTCTCCGCTTTCATGACAGTTAAATATATAAATGTTTTGGTAGATTCTCGCACTGTGGCAATTGATACACCAGGCGGAAATCTTAGTTTAAAGATAAAGAGCAGAGCCCAGCAAATAGCTTTAAAAACTTTGGTTTTAAAGTTATTTGCTGGGCTCTGCTCTTTATCTTTAAACTAAGATTCTCGCACGTTTAAATATTTCTTTATTGTTTTAATAATTGTCCAAATTATTCCCAGGACGGGTTATTGATGGCCATTGATAATTTTACTATGTATACGTATACAAAGTATTTTATGTGTATTATTTCAAAGCAGGACAAATAATCATTTTTGTAATTCATACTCCAATAATTGCGGAAAGCAAGCTTTCAAAACAGGCACTCCATTTAAATGTGTTACTATGTAGTAGTAGTCACTAGTCATCAAGTCATAGATACATTCATCAAGTTAATTTTAATAATTTGTTTTAAACTTCATGCAGGGATGGTTGCAGTCTGGCAGATGTTGAAAGATCTTCTGCATCTTCAGAGTTCAAACAGTGATACCACATACTCACATAGAACTCAATATATGTGCTTTGATTGTCAGTGGTACATTAACTTTAAGGTTATGTGGATTATAGAGTGTTACTGGAATATACAAGACATTTAAAATCAGAAAATTGAGAAAGAATTAAGGGACTATTGAAGGTTTACAATTGCAAAGAAACTTAAAATGTTACATTAATTTGGTTGGCAGTATTTTAATATGATTTGCTTAAGACCGATAGACTCTGCGGCAGCTTCCAGTAGTGTATTTACGCCTGTTTGCTTAAGCTTTGTGTCATTTAAACCATTCAACGTCTCTCTGGTAATGGTTGTTGGTTTGTTTTTGCAGTTCATGTAACCATAATCGAAGTTCTCCATCTTGTGATTGAGTTTGCTCAGCGTCAGACATCTGACTTCATCAATTAATTCTTTCAACAGTAGCTTTGTTTCATATGGTACCATGCCTGTAAGATGTAGGAAGTTATGGGGCGACGCTACCTCCAAAGTCTAAAGGTCTAACTCCAAAAATGATTTAGAAGCTAG
>CACRXK020009142.1:0-19623 GCA_902702795.2 Paramuricea clavata
GGACAAGATTTAGCCGATAAACCTAAACTTTAAAGAACTTTTCAGTGACTAACATACTGAGACTGAAGAAAAACCAAAGAAAAAATGCAGTAAAGGTAGTGTAGACGTAGATAAAGAAGTATTTTCTTGCCCAGTGATTTTTTTGGCCGGGAAAATGTTCACAAAATATCGACGAATATATCGCGAAGAGCTACAAATGTGTGTATGGCTCGGTGTATGGGATAAAAACCAAACGTACTTGCAGGTTCGGTGAGTCCGGGATTGGACGCACCTCGGGTGGCTGGAAGTTTCCCGAACTCACCTCGCTTCGCTCGGTAAGTTCGGGAAACTTCCAGCCACCCTCGGTGCGTCCAATCCCGGACTCACCTCCCTGCAAGTACGTTTGTTATAAAGTCACACGACTCGAGTCTATCAGTCTGCAACTCTGCTTGATAGTAAAAAAATGTCATAAAATATAAATTTTAAAATGAAATTGACTTGCCTATTTGATAGTGTTTGTTCTCCTTTTACTCCTCTTTTGTTGGACTAATATTTTCCAAGACTTCACACTCGATGGCACTAATGTACATACTATATCATATAACACACACTATCAAACAGGCAAGTCAATTTTATTTTATGACATTTATATTTTATGACATATTTTTAAACCGAGAAGGAGGTTGGGCCGCTTGTGGTTTATGTTGCCAACCTGGTGAGGCCCACCAAGGGGTTATGACCGACAGGCGACATTGCTTAAAAAGAGGTGACAGACTATCTAAAAAAGAGGGGTTTGTTGTTGTCGGAAAAAAGTTTTTTCCGGAAAAAATTTTGAAATAGGGGCCCCTAAAACAAAATTTGCCTCGGGCCCCGGCCAAGCTCTCGGCGGCCCTGATCACTGACTATTGGAAAAGGAATGTGGTTTATATAATAACTACAGTGAAACACGCAATTTGATTGGTCAATAGCCGTGTAGGAGCCTTCGCGGGATTCTCAAAATGTCATTGTTTCACTGTAGTTATTTTATAAAACAATTACCAAATGGTTTTCCAAGAGGATAGCGTGATCCATGCACTTGGGATGTTGCTCGACTTTCGGAAAGCGTAAATTTCCGAAAGTCTCGCGACATTCCTCGTGCATGGATCACGCAATCCTGCATGGAAACCATTCGGTATTCCTTTATTCTTGAAGACCCATGGGGATTAGTAAACACTGCTTAAGGTAGCTCCATACAGTTTCTTGAAAAGTGGAAAGAACACATTTCAGACCAAAATATTTTGTACATTGATATTTTTATAGAAGAATGAAACCAGATGTCTTGTATAGAACAGTATTTTGAGAATCAGAAACTGTAACGGTACATGTAGAATGTACAACATTTTTTGGTCTGAAATGTGTCTTCCACTTTTCAGGAAACTGTATGGAGCCACCTTATAATTATTGTCGTTCAACTCAATAATTTCAGCTCTAACGAAAGACAAAAGAAGTACCAGTGTCTTTCAGTCTTTCACTTTTTATTTCTAAACAGTGTACTGCTTAATAACACGTTCAATTTCCGCTCTACAAATGGGGCAACTAAATCCATTTCGCTGGAGGTCTTCAGCACATGTTGTACAGCAACACACATGACCCGTATCACCGTGAACAATCATTGCATCCTTGGGTCTCTCCAGACATACTACGCACTCCGCAGTAGAGCCATCTGGAGGTCCGGGACGGCCTTGACGCTGGTCATAAACGTCTGAAGTAGAGGTGACTGGCTTTCCTTTCTCTGTTCTTTGATCGCCCCCTCTAACTCCTGACGAACATGCGAAACAAATCGTAGTTTAGTAAAATTTTTAACATTTGGTGCTTCAGCGTCGCCCACGGTATAACATAAACAAATGTTGGTGTGTTGCGTCAGTTACCGGTACCACATCTTCACTGAGGCAGGCTGTAAGGACTAAGAATACTGTAAGCGAACTGCAAAATATCTGATCCTTAAAGTGGAAACAACTTAAACTATAGATAAACTTGACTTTGTGTCTAAGAATATTGCAAAATCCGCAAATTAACCTTAGTGACAATCGCATAATAGCTAAATGCGTGGAGGTAGCCCTGCAGGCCACATTATACATATATTGTCGGAGAAATAAGCCGTGAAATGACCCATAATTACTTAATTTCTATTAGCTACTATTGTTTGGAGTGCTCAGAAAATGGACCTGTTTCATTACAGAGAACTGTTTTCTTAATTTTAGATAATTAGAATATTGTTGTAACATACAGGGTGTCCAAAAAAAAAGTGACACTATAGAAATTATCCTATTGTTATAATTTGAATGCCCTAGCACTAAGTTGATCCCACAGGTGCATAAACTTCTGCTTCTGGAATTTAAAATAAAAAAGCGAACCGTTTATTAGTGTAATCGTTTTGCTTGACTCGGGCGTTAACATATTTGGACAAAGCGAAAACGTTTTAAAATGCGTAAAAATTATAATAGTGTTATGTTTCCATTATAGTGTTATTTAGTTTTGAATTATCCACGGATTTATAAACAGATTTTGAACAACCTAACCTAACGTTTTGGCCGCGAGGCAGCACTTCCTTGCGTTAGTAACTTCTAGACTTCCTTGCGTTAGTAACTTCTAGTATTATCAAATAGAGTCAAAATTAATGAAGTCGTAAGTTACAATCAGTGTACTGTAGCTTCAAAGTGCATATACTGTGTAGAGTTGGTTTAGAGTATATACTGTCATTCAGTTTTTGATCATTTGTGCATAATTTACGTAAATCATATACCATACCAACCCCTAAATGAGTCGCTTTTCTCTTAAGAAAATAAGAATCTATTTAAAAACCTGTCTAGCCTAATTTCCTGGTAAGCACCATTTACGTAAGAACCTGTTTAGGCTAACATGGAAAATCTAGGTTCTTATATGCGGGGTTTTACTGTTTTGCTAAGTTTAGCTTAAGTTTTATTTAATAGTCATTATTTATAATATGACAGTTACGTTATATGGGTGTGATTGTATGCTTGCCACTTTACCAGACTTCGTAGGAGATCGTGGGTTCGCAGCCTAGTCCCTAGGCCTCTTAGTTCGCCTATTGCGCGTTAAAAGCGTGCACAGAGGACTTGGGACTAGTCTGGTGGGTTCGTTTCTCTCGTTGCCCACTCATGTGAAAAGAGTCTGTCAACGCCTTGCCGAAAGTAGTGCACATGGGTTTTATCCGGGTACCCCGGTATCTAGCCTGCTCCTCTCTCCTCCGCAGAGCCTCCTTAAGTATTCACGAATAACTTACATGAAGTATCCTGAATAAAAGTGAGCGCCCGCGGTGTGATGGGAAAATTGAAATAAGTTGGGGAGGCTCTGCCAGATAATGCGACGAAGTATGGTTTTTGAACCAAACTAGTTGTTTGACCTTTTTTTAAACTTGAAATCGACGGAAATGTGAAAGAAATTGAAATGAATCTTCATAATCTGAGTATCGAAGTTCAATAGAGTCATTTTTATAAAGAAATGTTGCAATTAAGAGGATATTATAATCAGATATTCGTATCCATTGATATTCGTTTGCAATTTCTCAATATTTTTCTATGCAAATGGACAGAAGATGATATTGATATTGAATTCACCCCAGGATACTCAAGTACGCCTGAAAATGAAAGTCGAAAACATGTTTTAACACCCCCGATGGTTGATCGAACTTCGCTACAAACGATTATATACGACGCCAATATTGATTGCATTAACTCGCAGAGGCTTCCTTTATTTAACTCTTCCCATCACTCCTTGCGCGCTCACTTTTCCCTCACTAGAAACTTCATGTAAGCCTCTGCGGAGGACAGAGTAGCCTGCTCGCAGCCTGAAATTTAGAAGGGGAAAATCCCCCTTCTAAATTTCAGGCTGCGAGCAGGCTACCCGGTATCTTCCCACAGGGAAAGTTGACAGGGTTAGGATAAACATAGTAGACATGGTTAAGGAAGTAATATCACAATTGTTGTCGAGATAAAATAGTCTAGGCTAAGTATATAATTAAATACTTGATGCAAAGCGCACTTGATCATATAAAATTTGCGCTGTAGTCAGTGTACTCCTTATTCATCATATATTAAAACAAATATTTTATTGCACTCTAATTTAAGTTCGACAGCAAACTGTTATGAGTACAATGGTACTAAAGGCATGGCAAAATTGTGCAAAGTGCGATATTAAAGAAAACTAGGCCGCCGGCAAGAAATGTACCCTAGGAATTTGCCAGTCGGATTGGGGAGGTGCGAAATTACGGCTGGGCGAATTTTTGGAATTAACAGTCGAAAGGAACTAATAATTGATATAACTGGAAATTATTTATTGTGGAGTGGGGATTGATTCAGTAGTGCTACCTTGCCCCAGGGCCACCAAGCATGCAAAAACGTTTGTCTCTGATAATGTTAAATTACTAACCTGGCTAAATAAACCTTTTAGATTCCTAATTTTACCAAAGTGAAGCAACATGTGTGGCATTTGGGCAATATTTGGAACCTCCGAAGAATTACCATTCGTTGCATTAGCATGTCGTTGGCACAATTAGCACTTACATGTACTGTATTTACATGTACTGTACGGAATAGTGCCAGACGTTTTCCACACTATTTTAGGTTTATATTCTTATTTTTACTTGTCTCAGGGAAAAATGAAATTGCACCTCTACATACAATAATCTGTGAGTTGAAAAGGGCTAATGATATAATCTTCAACCGCACACTATAATAGTAATAAAGCAGCTTTTCGAACTGAATTTGTATTGATATAAACAACTATGTATATGATGTTTGTGACGTTACTCTGAGTGTATATGCATACCGGGCAAGCTTGAAAAATATGCCTGGCCACGGTGGGAATCGATTCCCATATTCCGTTTGAACGGAATATTCCAAAGGTCGTAGGTTCGATTCCCACCGTGGCCAGGCATATTCAGTAAGCTTGCCCGGTGTGGATATACACTCAGAGTAACATCACAAACATCATATTCATCTGAGTACATAACACCAACACAGGCCAAGTCCTAAACGCCGCATTTTACATGCGTCGAATCAAATACATATTCGAGTCGACTTGAATTGACATTTTTCAAATTTTAATTCAGACGTCGAATTTAATTGTCGAATTTAATTAATTTGCAAAGCCCGTCAAATGGCGCCAAATCCAAACTATATGGCGGATGAAGTTGTAAGAGAAAAAACTTTGCGTTTATGCCTATCAAACATCATTCATGCCAACAGAAAACGACGACTTTTAATGGATATGGCAGTAAATAACCTCTTGGCAAGGAGAAGGTAGAAGATGCATGGTGCTCCTTATTCGTCAAGTATAGTGCGTGGCACGCGCGTGCGAGTAAAACCCGATATTTTGAAAAATTCCAAATAAATATTTCTTCTCGCCGTATATTCAAACGAAATAGTATAGTAGTAGTATAGTAAAACTTTATTTAACCACGCTTCCCTCATCACCCATGGATGATTTTCATGAGGGGCGTCACACAAATTACATTCTAAAAACTAATATGAATTAAATATGAAATAGAATAACACAGAATAACAAATACGTAGATAAAAAAGTTAAAAAACCAAGACTATTCGATGCCTGACTCTGTTGCACACATTATTTTATCAAATTTTTGAAGCTACTTAAAGATTCTGTTTGGTTTGCCTGCCTAGGTAAACTATTCCATAAAACAGCCCCGCTATATCCAAAACTCTTTTTTAAATATTCAGTACGTGGTTTAGGAACTGAAAGATTTATATCAGCATTTCTGAGATTATAATTAGTACTAAGATTTATGTCCCTTGTTATATATTTATCCTTTAAGTTCGGAGCTGAGTGGTTGTTTAATATTTTAAACATCAGGGCCGATTTATTCATTTTATGTCTGTCGTTCAGATTTTTCCATGACATAGCATGGAGCAAATCTGTCGACCTGACATCATAATTGGTACCTGTCATAATTCTTGCCGCCCTATTTTGTAGTTTTTGTAATTTCTCTTTGAGCATGCTTCCACAATTATCCCATAAAGATGAACAATAGTCAAAATATGGGAGAACGAGAGAATTATATAAATTTTGTAGTGTTTCGGACGGTACAAACGGCTTTGCTCTTTTGATGATTCCAATACCGGAGCCAACTTTCCTACATATTGTGTCAATATGGTTTTCCCAGCTCATTTTTTCATCTAGTTCTACCCCAGACATGGAAAAGAGGAATAACGAGTAACCGGTTTATCATTTATCATAACCTGTTCATTACCAACTTTGTTTTTTAAGTTATAGGGTGATCCTATAAACATTGCTTTTGTCTTTTTTGTGTGAAGTTGTAATTTATTTCGAGAGAGCCATTTGACAATATTTTCTAAATCCTGATTAAGTTTGGTTACTAGTTCGGAGAAACTTGCGGAAGATGCATATATTTGAGTATCATCAGCATACATGCCAGGAGTTGTGCTTTTCAGACATTCTGGCAAATCATTTATATATAGTAAAAACATGAGGGGTCCCAAGATAGATCCCTGTGGAACTCCGCATACAATTTCCTTAGCCAACGATGTGTGGCCATCGACAACACAAACTTGGCTTCGTTTCGTCAAATAGGATTGGAACCATTTTAGCTCAAAATCTTGAACACCAAACTGGTCGTGCATCTTCCTTAATAGGATTTTATGATCAATAGAGTCAAAGGCTTTCCTAATATCAACTGAAATTAATCCGGTTATTTCTCCATTATCCATATTTTCAAACCAATTTTCACTCATTTCTATTAATAAGGACAGTGTCGAATGTTTGGGGCGGGAAGCCCGATTGAAAACGTGAAAGTAGAGAATTGTCTATCAGATATTGATAGAGTTGTCCAAATACTTCTTTCTCAAATAATTTGCTGATAATGGGAAGAATAGATATCGGGCGATAGTTTTCACATTTCGTTCTATCTTCTGTTTTATAAACAGGTATTACCCTAGCTCTTTTGCAATCATCAACATATATCCCAGTAGAAATTGAGAGATTAAATATATAGGTCAAGGATGGAGCAATAATAACGCAAGATAATTTCAGCATTTTGGCTGGTATTCCATCAGCCCCGGTAGCCTTGGATACTTTTAGATTTTTCAGGTTTTTTAGAATATTGGTTTCAGTAATTGTATGGAAATAAAATTTTGAATTTACACCAGTTGAATTACAATGCAAGTCTTCATAATCCGAAAGACGTTCACATTCAGCAGCGAGTGTTGGGCCAATATTAACAAAATAGTCGTTTAAGTGTTCAGATATTTGTTTACGATCATTATATATTACCATTAATATTAATTTCTGCAATATTAGATTATTTCCCACCTTTGCCCAATAGGGTGTTTATCAGTGACCCATGTTTTTTTCATGTCTTTAGCTAGGGAAAATTCCTTAATTCTTGTTTGATAATACACAGTTTTGGCCCTTTTCAATTCCGAGTTAACTTTATTTCTCTCCAATTTATATTTATCCCAGTGAACCTGGGAATTATATTTCTTTGCTCTCTTTTTATGATAGTCTCTGGATCTTATTAGTTTTTTAATGTTGGAATTTATCCAGGGAACAGAATTGTGCTTAATGCTTTTATAAATTAAGGGTGCATGTCTGTCAAGAGATTCCACAAAAAAGATTTCCAGACATGCCAATTATCGTTCGGGTTCATATACTGTGTAGCTAAATACCAAGGTATTCTGGACAGTTCCTCAATAAAATCAGTTTCATTAAATCTTTTGAAATTCCTAACTTTGGAACGGGTTTGCCTATATTTAGGCATGGTCACTTTTTTCACCGCATAAATTAAACTGTGATCTGACATTCCCAAGTCAATAACACCACTATTGGAAATGTTATTGGGTTGATTGGTGAACACTAGATCAATTAAAGATGATGATGTGCTTGTGACTCTAGTCGGCTCCTTGATCAATTGCTCTAAGTTATATAATGTGCTCAGAAATATTAACTTTTTGGTACTGGAGTCTTTTGGTGACTTACTCATATTACAATTTATGTCACCAATAACAATCAACTCCTTACTTTCAGCATCACATTTACTAAGAAATATTTCAAAGAAATCAAATGATTTCATCTCAGAGTTGGGCGGTCTGTACCATGCATTAATGAGAAATGGCCTACTTCGTGGTTTACAAATCTCAATACAAATCATTTCAAGCCGATCATCTGAATTTAAATCCTTCCGCACATAGAAGGAATATATCTCTCGAATATAAACAACCACTCCACCCCCAAATCTTTTGCGATCTTTTCGAATCATATTATATCCTGGGATACTTATTTCACTATCTTTTACTGAATTATCAATTTTAGATTCGTTTATAGCAAAAACGTCAATTTCAGAATCGATAACATCAGTCGAAGTTCATCAACATGTCTTAAGAGACTATTAATATTTAAGCTTGCTATTTTCAGCCCCCTTAGTTTTTTAATTTTATGCAAATAAGAATCTTTTTTACCTTCAGAGTCAGCATATGGAGTCAGGCATCCTATTGTTTATCGATGAGTTCGCTTCTTTGACGTCTGGGGCATGATCATCCATAACAGCTCTCCCAGTTGTCGAAGTTCCTTCGGAAAACCCCCAGCACTTGATCGTGAGCTAGTTCCTCTAATAAATTTGATGAAGTGAACAGCCAGTAGCGCCGAACCTTTCGCATTAAGATGTAACTTGGACCCATTAAGGCAAGTCACATCTATGTTCCCATTTTCAATATAGGTATAGCCCTCTTTTGAGCATAGATCCTTTAATAACTCATTCGTTTCTTGCGTCTTTAATGTTACATCAATATCCTCTCTCGTTATAAGGCTGGATATCGCGATTCTATATTATCTAAGCATTCTTTGCTAGAGTCGGTGATTATGTTGTTAGTACCAGCGTGTATGATTACTTCTGTGGGAGGAGAGTGGACATGGGCCGATTGAAACTCGTTTGCAATTTCCTCTGCTCTCTTACCTGGATATGTTAACTTACGAACTGAGCTTTTTAAAAGTTTGTGTGGATTTATATCTTTAATCGTTGAATTACCAATTAGCAAGATGTTAGGTTTCAATTTGCCATCTTTAAATTTTCCACCTTCATGAATTGGGGTTTTTCCATCTTTAGATATTGTATAGTTGTGTCTCGTACCGTGTCTTTATGTTGTCTAGCCTCTGATTGATCCGTTAAGAAAGCCGGCTCTGATGCAGATTTGTGTACATCTTCTTCCTGGCCACTAACGCTGAGAACTTCGAACTGGTTCTTTGACTCATGTGATATAGTTGTATCTGGTGCTATGGATACATTTTCGCTACGTTTTTTAACTTTTGCGAATTCCCGCTTTTTCTGTTGCTCTTATCAAGGTTTTCTTGTAGCGTTCTTGCGGCAGCTCTTAGATTCTTGTTCTCAGATTCCAGGTCTTCAATTTTCTTTTTTTCTGCTGGTAATACTGATTCTCGCTGAATTAGCTTCAGGGCAGTTATGAGACTCAATTTTTCGTCTTGAAGTTGTATAACCTTAGCTCTTACTTAAGACAGAGAGTGAAATAAGTTCTTGCTTTTCTCCTTTAATTCCTCATTCTCTCTGTTAAGTTCATACTTTTCCTTCTTAAGGTCATTAACAGTTTCTTCAAGTATCAGTATACCGTAAGCAGCATTTTCTTTGTTCTCCTTTATCGTTGAAATTTCTTCCGCTAGAGCATCTAGCTTTCTAGTAACATTTTGTGAATAATTTTCCAACTTAGAGTTTATTTCATAAAATTCTGGGGATTTATTGTAGTTTGTGTCGTTTGTGTTGGTTGAGTAACTTTGACAATTTGTCCGAGTCATTTCATTGTTCACGCTACAGTTTCGTGACCTCGAATGCAAATTTCTATCTGTTGACTCCAAAATATTTGCAACTTTTGGACTCTCCGAGTATACTTTGACTTCACCGCTCAATTTGCGGTCGAAATTTAATAGTTTTTCTTTTATTTCGTCGGCCTTTTCACCCTTCACCGTCAAAGTTTTACTATTCGAATACCAACGTATCGAGACTTCCCCATTTTCGAACAGTTTACAGTAACCTCCCGGGCTTGTCCACCCTTTACTAGATTGTAGTTGTAGTCGGTCAACAGCTAGACGAAGCTCTTCGAAATTCTTTTGCCATTTCAAATTGCCATTGGCTATCATTAAAATGCTGCTCTCAATTAGTTCGCTATCACATTCACTTGATGGCTTCTCGTGACTTTAACAAGCGAATTGTTCTGGTTGAATTCGGATTCAGTTAGGTTTAGATCTCCCTCTATGCTGTTTAATTCTTCTGTAGATCTGCTAATTTCGTCTCGATTACCGTTCGATTCTGATTCGTTTCGATTCTGTGTTATTGATTTAGACATTTTATTGCCGTATCAATACTTATTAGCAAAAAATTTAAGAGTATACAGAGCACCAAATGTACGTCCTGCCTGATGAGCGTCCTGTGAACCTACGAAACTTTCTACATGAGAGCGCTTGAATACATTTTACTTCCATGGCCTTTGAGAGAATAACGAAAAGTTTAGAAGATATTATAAGTTTTTTTCTCCAAATGAAATTCAGAATGTATGGCAAGGGTGAGTAAATGTATGATTGTTATGGAGTTTGTGTAATGTTTAAACGGCATCTGACCCTCCGTTTAAACGGGTATTTTGTGAGAATTTCAATGGTGGTTTTCGTTTACTGTAAAAGGGGGTAAATACTCGCCGAGATATTTACATTATAGAAACAATTGAATCATAATACTGTAATTGCGATATATGTCGAGAAAGAGTTGTTAAATATTTATCACTTATTTACCGAGACCGAGGGAAACAGTGTGTTTTGTGGACCCGAGACCGCCGTTGGGGCCACAAAACACACTACTTTCCTGAGGTCTCAGTAAATAAGTGTTTTGTTATATAGTATATAAGTGTCAAAGCATGAATAATTCACCGGTTATTGGAGTGAACTTAATTTGAAACCAAAACGGGATAAATGGTACGCCGTAAATGTTTAGTAAAAAGTTTAAAAAATGAACTTTGGAATTTCATGGTTGACACGCATGCGTATTGCACCTATTTTATTATTGACCGGTCAATAAAGGTTTCATTGCGGACCAGTTGCCGAACATGACGTTTTGTGGACCGGCACGTGACACGGTTTTGACCAATCGGCAAACAGAAAAATTGAACTTTGACACTAACTATATAACAAGTGTATTTCGTCCCGATTGAACAAGAAAAACAGTCATCAACTTCGGCCATGCTTGCTCTAGCTGTATATACGCCTATCTGCGCATGTCATTTTGCATGAAACTGCGGAGTTATGGGTAATAATGCTTTAACATAATTTATGCATTAGATTCGACTCATGTAAAATGCGGCATTTAAATCAACAATCGACTTTTAGTCGAATATTCGACTGAGTCGAAAAATCAAAATAGAAACATTTTTGTTCAGTTGGCCAGCTTGATAGCAGGGCCGTACACAGCGGCGGGGCAGGGTGGGAACTGCCCTCCCTAGAGAAAACTATATTTACGCTTTTTAGAATGACATTAATTATTCTTTGGATATTTGGGCTTTTTTCGGCATGTGTATATATAGGCCCCTCTTGTGAAAAACGTCCTGCGCACGGCCCTGCTTGATAGTAAATTGGTTGCTTGTACAAGTTGTTAATGCTTATACATGGGGCTGGAACCTGCATTAACCTCCGTCTGACTGGCAGGGTATCACGCTAGCAATCTTGGAGGTTATGGTTAAAGCCCAATTTGAGGCTCAGAATTCTTCTTGACAGTTAACAGCTTGAGAAGACAGACTACTAATTATAATGAGTGTTTTCCTTTAGACATTTTTTCCAGTCTTGTTTATGTTGCCAACCTGGTACTACATTGAGATTATTACATTTATTAAAATGCTATTAAACATTACATGGTCATGGAACTTTATTTCACAATACAAATGATATAGATAAAAAGTCGAGACAAAAACGGTGTCCAATATTCCAATAACAAGTTTTTGTTTGTTGCAGTTCGTCGTCAGTCTTTCACTTGCTTTGACCATTCGTGTGATTTTCAGTACTTTTATTGCAAAAGGAATATCGTTTCTTGAAGACCTTGCATGGCATGAGGAGTAATAAACACTGGCACTGCTTATTGCTGTTCAACTCAATAATTCCATCTCTTAACTGACTTTCAGCCTTCGTCTCTGCTTATTTTAACTTATTTGCTGATATAACGGATACGAACTCATCTACTAAATGACAGAGCACAGCTTTAATACAACGTACATCAAAATTGCGTCCACCGTGACCGTGCATTTTAATAAAAAGAACCACCACCAAGCACAAACGGTGTTTCACCTGATCGCTTTTGCACCCATGTCACCAATTCTCAACTCGGTATTACCAATTTCTCAATTGAGAAATGTCGGTATTATTGAGGCTGGATGACCCTCACTCCAGGTTGGGGAATATCAATATCGTTTCACTGACTTTGTTAATATTTTTTACTCGGAAATTTCAATGTAATTTATTTCATTCGTCCAAGGAATCAATTATGACATCCTCAATATCTTCGTAGCCTTTTGCAAGAAGCCAAAACTACAAATATGTTGTTTTTCGATACAGGAATTGTTTGTACGTAGTTTTAGTTATTGTCCCATGTTGGTTAATTTACCGATGATTTTCAGGAAACACAGCGTTCATGCTGTATAGGAGCTTATTTGTTTAATGCACATATAATGTGTGCACGCAGGTGCGATTTTATGTCAGTTTCTTTGCATGGTTATACCTTTGCGTTGCCAGCCGCGCATCTGCAAAATTTTTGTATGGGATTTCTAAGCAGTGTACTGCCTAATAACACGTTCAATTGGAGCTCTACAAATCGGGCACCTAGCTCCTGTTCTCTGGAGTTCTTGAGCACATGTTGTACAGCAACACACATGACCCGTACCACCATGAACAATGGTTGCATCCTTGGGTCTCTCAAGACATATTACGCAGGTCTCCACAGATTCCGGAGGTCCTGGACGGCCTTCACGCCAGTCAAACTCTTCTTCTGGAGAGGTGACTGGATTTCCTCTCTCTGTAGTTGGATTGTGGCCTCTAGCTCCTGACGAACATGCGAAACAAATCATAGTTTAGTACATTTTAAAAATTTGGCGGTTCAGCGTCGCCCACGGTATAATATAAACAAATTTTGGTATGTTGCGTCAGTTTAATACCACATCTTCACTGAGGCAGGCTGTAAGGACTAAGAATACTGTAAGCGAACTGCCGAATATTTGATCCTTAATTTAAAGTGGAAACAACTTTTGGTGTCGGATCAGGTCAGCTTGCCACATTCTCGTACCCAGAGTCCGTCTTATTTGCGGTCAACAGAGCAGACGTGGGTCGTTGCCCCGCAAACTGCAAGATCAACATTTAGCTTCTGAACGAGAACAAAATGCCAAGTGTGCCGCTAGAGGGGTCCATTGGTATTGAATTTTTTCCCACAGTAAAATGTTTAAAAAGCGAACGTTTAATTGTTTAATGTTTAATGTTTAATGTTTATAGTATAACTTTTCACTGCGGAGTGCTTAGATAGCTAACTTTTTCATGATTTTTGGAGTTATACTTAGCTCCAAATGATTTTTGGAGTTAGCCAGTAACTCCAGGCTTAGATACATAGCTCCTAAATGATTTTTGGAGTTATACCAACTCATATGTCAGCCCAGTTAGTTTTGAATTAATCAAGTGTATATTTTGGTATGGAGTTAAACCTTTACTTAGACTTTCAAACACTCATTAATAATTCATAAGCTTATTGACAAATCATGTCAACCATAATATGTCACCTGCGGTGAAACGGCTATAGGCGCGCCGACGATGTGTGATGCAATGAACTGGTAACGAGTTTGTTGTGGTTACTATGGCGACGTTGTCTTATGGCAAGGATAAATATGGCGGGAAAACTGAGCTGGAAGTTTTGACTGTTTTGTAGTCAAGTTTTGATGAAGAAATAGATATTGGGGGTAAAATTCCGATGTTATACGATAATTTAGTTGTTTCTGCTATTGTATTTTAAGGTAATACTGCCAATGTTTTAGAGTTTTTGCTCAAAACGCTTGCGAAAGCTTACGAACGGTTGCTTTCGCAAGAAGCATGACGTGAAAGGTTTTTAAAACTCTTCGTACGTACACGTATCGTTCACGTTCGATAGAATACAATTCATAATTAATTTTAGCCACTAGTTTATCTTTTCAGTTGAAAATCAAGAAATGCTCAACTTGAATTTGTATTTTTTTAACGAATCCTTACGAGAAGTTGTCTTGTCCAGCCGGTCAAAAAAAATCAAAGTTAGGACGAAACTCAGTTTTCGACTATTGCGCTCAACAAACATCCGAGGGGAGTTAGGTAACATCGAGTTGGGCTTCGAGTTGGACTTCGGGTTGGACTTCGAGTTAAACTTCGAGTTGGATATTTTTCTTTACTTTTCGGGAAAATGACAATTGTATTTCACCCAACCTTTTTGCTGCGGAGCGAGCGAGCCTGAAGCAAATTTACACATATGGGGGAATTTTATCTTAAACCATTGTTTACCGCAACTGTAGGCCTACATTGTGGTCGTGCGTGATTGGAAATGCTCAGTAATCTTTTTGTCGGTTGTGCTTCCACAACACCTTGTGGTAATTTTGAGTTACAGATTACAGTTACAGATATTGCACCCCGCACACTCCCTATATCAGGGTTTTTCAGTGACTGGTTATATTAGGACCGGAACTGGCGTGAAGCAGACCGAGGTAGCAGCCGCTCAATTAGTCCATACCTCATTAATGATCTGCCTCCTGACCTGACATGGTTTCCGCACATTTTTTAAATGTTGTAATAAATCTTTTTACAGAGATACCTTTTTCATATCATGTATATCATTGTTTGTATTCTTAATTCGAAACAAAAGCACTCCTACCCTAATTTATTATATAGTAGACAGTGAGACACCAAAAAATACACAGTGAGATATTTTCCATAACTAGATCTCCACTAGTGAAGATATCGACTAAGTGTTCATTTTCTTTGTTATTTTTACTGACGACTAGATAATAAAAAGAACATTAAATACACGGTGGCTTGAAGTTTCATATCTTATTATTATTTTATCTTCTCGTGGTGAAAACTGAAAACAATATTTTTACTCACTCAAACGTAAAATTTATATCTTCGCACCGCCTTTAGCTGCGATAGCAGCCTGACTCAGCCGCCCCCCCCCCCTCTCCTCTCCCACTGGAGCTGCGGAGAAACAGCAGACTAATCTCAGAGGCAGCGCCTTCTCGTACCCAGAGCCCTTCTTACGCGCGGTCAACGGAGCACGTCAAGGGGCTCTGGCCAAATCCATATCAAACTGGCATCTGATAGGCTACAACGAAGGTTATTGTTCTAATACCGGATATCTCTGACCGGATATATTCTATTACCATGTTTTTATGATATCCGGTTATGGATTTGGCCAGAGCCCCTCGTCGCACCGCGCGTAAGAAGGGCTCTGGGTACGAGAATGAGGCAGTGCTGATCAGTCTGCTGTCGCATACTACACCCTGTCTCCGTACCCAGGCGTTTCTTTGTAAAAAACAGCGATGCGCATATGAGTTCACATGAAGTATTGTAGTACTACACCGCCGTCTAACATCCTCTATATAGTACTCTCTCCTTGACCTTTCAAGACTAATAATGCAACATATCCTCACACGTAGTATTAGGGAGGCTGGACGCGCAGGAGCGGGAATATTAAAAAAAGGTAGTCATTTTTAGATTAGGATTAGATTAGAGCCAGATTAAGATTAAACCAGGGTTAGGGTTAGAGGTTAGAGTGGGGGTTGGGTGGGGGGTTAGGGTTCAACTTAATATAACGCATATCCTTAATCTTTAGCAAATTTTACAATTAAGGACAATCCCTAATACTACGTGTGAGGATATGCAGAATAGTACTGATAGTTTCAAATACATATTTCGAACGAAACAATATATACTTAAAATGTACAAATTTTAATATATTCTTTTCCAAAATATACACATAGTAATTACTGTATAAGATGTACAACAAAGTGCATTATAAAAACGATTTATAATAAAGTAAATTTACATTGCTACGTTTCATTCTCCATATTTATAAACGTAATAACACGTGTTTGAAGTTGCGAAGAAGTAAACATGAATCGGAGTTGTTCGGAAATTACCAGAACATTCGGAAACGCCAGTGTATAAGTAACTCGAAGTTTAACTCGAACTCGAATCCAACTCGATATTTCGGGATTCCCACGTCCGAGCGAGTCGTATTTTGATTCAAAGGCCAAGAAGTAAAATATGTTTACGGCTCAAAATTACTTTAATTGAATGCCTTAAAAGTCGTACAAAATTATTAACATAATAACAAAAAATCATGACATGGCCAAAATACAATTGTTGTTTATTTTTTTGCAGCGAAATAATGGTCTAACGGGGCATATATTAACACACAAAAATACCTCGCTTTCCAACGCTGTATATTCAATTGCTCAACTCCGAATCTTCAAATTCGTTTGGAGATAAGCACATAATTATAATCTTTACCATCAACTGAATTTCGAAGTTTGGACGACTTGATAACATGCCCAAATGCTGTTTTGAAAATTTCCCTTCATTGAAGTCATCAAAAGCCCGACTCATTTTCCTCAATATTTCTTTCAAAATTCAACTATATAGGCCAAACAAGCATTCGTACGATACACTAGTTACTACTTCGTCGTTACAGTGTAAAAACATCCTCAAGTTTTCGTGAGGTTTGACTAGGGATGGGCCGATATCGATACCAAATACTCGACACTATCGATACCAGGGTTTTGAAGAAAAGTATCGATACTGGCAAGAAATATCGATGTTTCGATATTTCTGCGCCTGCGCTATTTTTTCATTTTGGTCCGCGGCATCATCATGAAAATGATACCAAAAACCCAACAAAAAGCCTAAATAGGCGTAAATACTAGAAAAATAGTTCATTTTCTATGGTGCTATAATGGTCCACGGGCAGGATGGGAGTTTCTGGTTATGTTGGTTGCAATCACTGACATATATTATTCAATGTTTATATTGTTAGCGTTGTTGCCGTTGTTAATGATTAAAAATAGTCTTTTTGTTGTTATGGTTCTTCGAGTTGGGAAAATATCGATATCGGTATCGATATCGAAAAAAACCGGCAAATATCGAGGAAATATCGTATCGAATGAAAAAGCTGGTATCGCCCATCCCTAGGTTTGACCTCTCGAGGCCTTGTGGAAAATATCTATCGTGTTTGATATTTTTCGCCTCGCGAGGAAACAATCTCAGTGTCTGCGGATGTTGTTAGCTAAGTGCTGAGCTGTTTGAATCAATTAGCCAATGACAAACCATAGTTTCTTCATGTAACTAGGAACAAAATGGAGGAAAATGCAAATGATCTTGTCAATTATATGTATGGAAAGCCATAGCTGTCTTAAGTGATCAAACGACATTTTGTTGGGTGCTTTCACCATTATACGCGGTGGTTCGAGCATTATACGCGGTGGTTCGAGCATTATACGCGGTGCTTTCGTCATTATACGCGGTGCTTTCATCATTATACGCGGTGTTTTCGTCATTATACGCGGTGCTTTCGTCATTATACGCGGTGCTTTCGTCATTATACGCGGTGCTTTCATCATTATACGCGGTGCTTTCGTCATTATAAGCGGTGCTTTCGTCATTATACGCGGTGCTTTCGTCATTATACGCGGTGCTTTCGTCATTATACGCGGTGCTTTCGTCATTATACGCGGTGGTTCGAGCATTATACGCGGTGCTTTCACCATTATACGCGGTGGTTCGAGCATTATATGCGGTGCTTTCATCATTATACTAATTTGCATCATTATGTGGTTGTGAGCCAGTATGTTTTGGACAGCGGTTAATATTTATTTTGTTATCAGTCCACAGGTGGCCCAAACTCTGAATGGTCTATATATTTTGAATATTTACACGGAATATTTATACGTTATTATATTTAACGAAATAATTTTAAAAATATCAACAATTTATGTAAAATATATATCTAACTTGTTAATAGATGCATTTGTTGTGCTTCGATGCGATTGCTTTGGTTTTTTTTCGTACTTGAACGGTTGTCAATACTGACACTAAACGACACAGCGTTATACAGCTGCATAACAAACTCTCGATCGCCCGTTTTTTCTTACCTGTCGTAACGAAAGACGCTCTATATAAACGCTATAGTTATACCACATTCCTTAGTAATTACAACCATGGCCCAACGATGGCCCAATTTGGTTAGACACGTTATACTTTACATTTATTTTACAATAGTCATACACATATATTGCTATTTTTATGTTTATTCACTCTGTGATCCAAATCGGTTTCTGTATTCTATCCTTCTGCATGTGCCAAATAATAATAACTACAATAATAATGACTTTATTTACGGATTCACCCACGGTGCTATTTCACAATAAAGTTAAAAATATTTACAAAATGAGAAGTGATCTTCCAATAGGCCGTGCACATACATATTTACAAAAGTATTACTTACTAAATATAGCAAAAAATGAGAGTTAAAAAGTATCACACTAAATTATTTGCCATTTGGTACAAAATTTCTTTTAAGTGATATATATGAATCAAAGCTTTTTAAATTAGTCGGTAATTTGTTCCAAGCCACAGCACCTCTATATGAAAATGATTTTTTTCAAAAGTTCGTATTTGGTTACGGGGGTACAAAATTAAATTCGGCCTGTCTAGTTTCATACAAACCATGAGATGAAGTTGTTTTGGTAAATAGATCGACTAGATAGTCAGGTACCTCATTGTTATTAACTTTATACATTATCTTACATAATTGATTGTGACTTCTTACATTTAAATTTGGCAACTCTAACTCATTAAGTATGTCTATACTGATCTATTGTATCCCTGCTGACGAGATGAAGGACGACTGAAACGCCGCGTAAAGGGATACTGAATTTTACACACATCACATGACTATTTCTTTCTCTCGCTTTATATATTTTACATGCCTCCATACAAGCTTTTTAGTACAGCGCGATCATACCTTTTGGGCAGATAAAATGTTTTTTACACCACAGGATATATTTTACCGTTACAATTTTACAATCACACATGCATCTCCAATTTTATGTTTCATAAATTTACACCTGTACTTATATTTCTTAGGTTCACATTTATACAAATACAAGTCGTTTTTTCCTCAGTTTTATCACAACATAATTTTCACAGGTATACATTGTGCCAACAACACGAGGATCGAAGTATTTCGTCCATGACAAAAAATATAACACTAAATAGCACTCCCCCTCAAAGAACTCTAAATATATTGCGAAACTGAATTTGCCGTCGCAAAACATGTAAATGTTAACATGTGATCGAAGTATCAATATATGTTCGAGACATGAAGTATAAAATATTATTCTTTTTAGGCCGCTGTCCAAATATACTGGCTCACTACCACATAATGATGCTCACTACCAGCCTAGACCTAGGCCTTCTATTTTTTATTATTTTTTTTAATATTCAGCGCTTTTTCACATGAAAAGACTAGGACTAGATGATTTGGGGGCGGGGCGGAGGATGCGCAAGCGA
>CACRXK020009143.1:0-19622 GCA_902702795.2 Paramuricea clavata
ACAAATATATATGCTATTTACATCAAAATGTCTTAAGATTGGTCCTAAATTTAAATGTTTCTACAAGTCTCTGTTTTAAAATATGTTTGAAGTCTTTCGTTGTTTCGCAGGCCCTAAGTTCTGGTTTTAAGGAATTCCAAATTGTGGCCATTCTGAATTTGAAAGATCGTTGCCCGGTTGCTGTTCTGTGTAAAGGAGTTTCAATCATGCTCGAGTTCCTAGTAACGCGAGATGAAATGTCACCTCGTCTCACAAACTGTTCAGTTAGGTATGCAGGTGCGTTTCCTGTCATGCATTTAAATGCCATGACTGCATCACGAAAATATAAATACTGTCGAACAGGAAGCCACTTTAGTTCTTGCAGGATTGGTGTGACATGATCGTATTTGCCAACTCCGCTAACTATTCGACATGCAAAGTTCTGCACTACCTGTACCTTATTTAAATTTGTTTGAGAAGTGTTGCTCCAGACTGTAGAGCAATAATATAATTTTGAAAAAACTAGAAAGTTAATAATAATTGTTAATGTGTGTTTGTCAAAGCAATGTTTCACACGGTTTATTTGACCTAAACGAGACATACATGAGGAGATAGTGGCTTGTACATGGCTGTCGAACGTCATACCAGAGTCCAAGATTACGCCGAGATCTTTGGCGCTTGTTACAGAAATGATTTCTTTACCGAGAAGTGAGAGGCGAAAATTAGGAAGTTGTGCTCTCATCTGTCTGCTACCGCATATCATGGCCTTAGTTTTTCCTGGGTTTAACAGTAACTTGTTATCAAAACACCAATTACGTATTCTCAAGAGATCTTGATTTATTTCTGAGACAGCTCTTTGTTGGTGTTGCAGAGAAAACGACATTAGGAGTTTTGTGTCATCGACATAGGAATAGGGAGAACATTGTTGTGGAACTGATGGCAAATCGTTCACATAAATACTAAACAGAAGTGGCCCAAGTATACTTCCCTGAGGTACTCCGCTCTTTACCTCTAAAGGGTCGGATAAGGTTGTTTGTATTCTTACTACTTGATACCTGGATGTTAGGTAGCTTTGGAACCATTGAATCGCCTGACAAGACGCGCCAACATCTTCTAACTTAGTAATCAAAGTCGTGGTATCTATGCTATCGAATGCTTTGCTCATGTCGAGTAATACAATCGCAGTTAGCTGTTTCTTGTCAATGGCATTCAGGATCATGTCTGTAGTCTGAATTACCGAGGTTTCTGTTGAGTGTAGATGCTTGTTTCCACTTTGTTTAGACGATAAACGATCATTCAAGAGAAGGTAGGTCGAAAACTGATTATAAGCTGCTCGTTCGCAGATCTTTGATAGCACTGGCAATAACGATATAGGTCTATTATTATTTGCGATCTCATGATCACCACTCTTGTGGATAGGAACAACTTCAGCGTTTTTCCATACGCTCGGAAAGCTAGAGGTTAATAGTGAAGCATTGATAATTGGGGTGGTGGTAGGTGAAATTACAGTCAAGCAAGTTTTGATTACATGTATCGGAACTTTATCGTTCCCAGGAGCTTTGTTTGGTGCCATAGACATAACAATAGATTCAACTTCTTCACGTTCAACAGCGGTAAAGGAAAATTGTTCAGATGGTAAATAATGTCTTGGTTTAAAAGGGTTTTCATTTAGGTCATAATTTTCATCAGCGGCCATTTTTTCAATTTTTTAACCGTATTTTGACCAATACTGGCAAAGAATTCATTAAATTCATCAGCAACAGTTTTATGATCCTTACTATAGACTTTATGAGTGGCTGATTTTTTCGGTATACACGATCGTATAGATTTCCATATGGAGTTGGTGTTGTTTCTGTTACTTTTAATCTGTTCTCTTACATATTCTCTCTCCGAAAATCTTATACGTCGCTTTACTTCTCGCCTGAAATTTTTAAAGGCCGACCATGCAAAAGGATCGTTTGTTTTCCTTGCCGTTTTCTTCCACTCATCCCTGGTTTTCATGAGTTCTCTGATTTCTTCTGTTACACAACAATTCGGTTTTCCTTTAGGTTTTATAGTTTTCACTGGGGCATGTTTATCTAGAATATCATTAAACAACGAGTTGAAAGCATGCAATTTATCTTCGACATCATCGAAAACGTCTGTGATAGACCATGGTGCTTGTAATATATCAGCGCAAAATTCACTCGCGTTGTAGCTTTTGAAGCTCCTTGTTGTGATATATACTGGCTTAGGGCGCTCTTTCTTCGGTCTTAGGACTGCGTAAACTAGATCATGGTCGCTTATGGAGCAATGTACCACCTTAGTTTCGAGAACTTGGTTGGGGTTTGTTGCTAGAATAACATCTATTAGCGACTCTGAGTTTCGAGTTACGCGGGTTGGAGATTTAGTCATCTGAGTCAGGTTAAAACAACTGCAGAAGTTAATAAATACAGACGAATTCGGGCTGTCCGGTTTAAGCATGTTACAATTTGCGTCACCAAGAATGTAGATAGGTTTACCCAATAGGGAGGCTGTGATGAAACTCGGAGTCAGGTCAGTATCAAAACAGTTTGCATGAACATCAGGGGGTTTATATATAGTGCAAATTACGATAGACTTTAAATTTCTGACTTGAACCTTTATCCAAAGTTGATGCAATCCACTGCCTGAGATACTTGAAATATCTCGGAGCAACTCGGTTTTATAAGTGTTCAAAACATAAACACAAACTCCACCGCCGTCTTTGTTGTTTCTATCAACACGAAATATTTCGTATCCAGGGATCTCAAGCTCCAACATTACTATTTTACCCCATCTAAGGACAATGATTTTACTTACACTTTAATGGGTTAACAAAACTACCAATGTACAATTATCATTTATAGACCTGGAGCAAGGGGGATTCGGCGAAATATTACCCGAAGTGATGATCATCACTGAGGGTAATATTTCGCCGAATCCCCCGAGCGGAAGGTCTATAAATGATATATTATACCGAAAATTAAAAGCCTCCAAGTTGAGAATTAAAAACTTGACACATACCTTCGTGAATACGACGTCTTATTTTCGGATTAACGCAAGTATCGTCGCTTTTCTTTCGAATCACACATCGTTTGGAATATTAATGACAAAGCCCCAGGTTTTAGGTTTGAAAAAGCCACGGATTTTAGGTTTAAAATTGAATTATTCATCACTCATTAATACTATTTATGTTTTGTCGGCCATCTTGTTGTCATGCGTGTTGTCCCGCGTGGTGTACGCGAATAATGTTCCACCCCATGTTCCCCGGGGAACATGGGGTGGAACATTGTCAAAAGGAACGCAGGCTCGCTAATTGATGACGTAAGGCGTGATATCGCAATTAATTTCATGCTCACGTGGCACAAACTAAGCTTCCTGATTGGACAATTTGAATTTGAGGTATAATATTACAGTAAATTGCTAGACTCTTTAACCCATGAAAACACAATGTTCCCAGATGCCCCATACTTTGTTAATTTGCAGTTTATACAATACAAAGTCAGATAATTTTAATTGTCAAAAGGATTAAGTGATTAAGTCAGGTGCCTTTAAGTGTAGCCTTTGATAACTTGTTTATGTGAGTAATGCATGGTGGTATAAAGGCTGACTAGATACTGTAATATAAATGAAGATTTTTCTTTATTATTATGATCATGTATTATCGTAGTATATTCAATTATTGTTGCATGGAATATATGTTGGTATATTGTACCTAAGTTCAAGAGATTCATTCAGTCTTCAAATATTAATTTAGGATATTGATTTATAATAAAGCGTGTTTTAAATGCCTATATAAACCATCTTGTATTTATGCTATGCCTTTATATTTGAAACTATTATCTCTATTAAACTGTGACAGTCTATGGGTGGTATTTCAACGAAATATCTAAAAATAATATTCTAGTCTAGAATAATATTCTTATTTTTTAGATTATTTTTCGTATTTTAAGTAAATATTTCTTATCAAGAAATATTTCAAGAAAAAAAAATCTAGTTTTAAGAACAAAAATCTTAAAGTAAGAAAATATAACTGGGCAAGAATATTCGAGAGAATTTTTTTCTTATTTTAAGAATAACATTTTTCCATCCTAGAATAATATTCTTATAATTAGAAAAACAATCTTGAAATGAAGTTTAATATTATTTATCGCATATATCAAAACCTTTCTTTTGGCAACTTTTGCATGGCCAAAACGAGATATGATATTGAATTGAATAAACCTAGTTGTAATATTGTATATCTTTCACTTTTTTGTCAAATTTGAAGCTGAACGGCTCTGTCCTGAATTGTCGCAGTTTCAACATGGCGGATATCACAATGAATTTGAATATGGCCAATGAATTGCTGTTATTGAAAAATAACAATTATATATGAATTCATATAATTTGCAACAATCGTCTATCTATGGTATGATCCATCTCAACAAAAATGAAGTGTAAATTTACCCAAGATTTTGCGTAAATATCACCGACATGTTATGACATCACAGTTAATGCTGTCAAATTAAATGTTATGACATGCGATACGTTAAACGATAAAAATTTTATATTATTGCAATTGGCATATATATTTTTTAAAAAATCTATCCCATTATTCGCTTATAAGAATTTTCATCATTTTTTTATAATCATTTTTTTGGCCAGATTATAAATGCTTCCTATAGTTTCAAGCTAGCGATAGATTGGGAGCGCTTTTTGGTGTATATATTTTAGAAGACAAGGGCCACGCGCGCAATGAGTTGTGGGATATCGTGTATCAAGTATCAACTATCAAGTGTGATTTACAAATTTTCGACTTTTTCGTTTGAGCATATTTCGCTCAAGAAAATCGTGGTTTTTATCATATTTGGTACTGGATAAGTGACTCCGAATCCTGCCGAAGGCTTATTGATCTCAGGTATGAAATATTACTGATTATATCATATAATTACAACGTACATCGACCTTATTTACTCATTTTATCTTGTGGCTAGTTAGCCTGTTTATAGACCAATTGCGAAACGTAGTGACCGCGCCTTAAACTGCACGAAAACGAGGCTTATTATGCAAAAACAAATCATTCTGCTATATTTTTATATGGCGAAAAATGAATTTCAGTGTTTGAGACGCGTTTTTATGGTGATCTCTTCATTTTTTTCAATATTTCTGTTTTGACTATCTAAATCTTTATTAAACTTGTTCATAGATTTAGTCTTACTTCAAATTTCATTGTTTTTCGCGGCCTGCGAGGCAATGTTTTGCTGTTTTTCGCCGTCCGATAAAAGAAGCAGATTATACCAGAGAAAGAATCAGGTATTTTCCGTCTGTTTTATTAATATATTTCAAAGAATAAGTTGTAACATTGATTAATTTTGTTTCTGTTGTAATGTAACAGCAAGTTTTCGATTTTAACTTTAAAAATATGAAAGTAAATGTCGGGCAAAATTTGTAGAAATTTTATGTTATTATCCTTTGACAAAATCGGTTTTTTCTCGCACGAAGTCTAAAAAAATCTGGGTAGAAAGAGTTATATTTTAGTTTGTTAAGTTATACTGGCTATTTTATTTGCATCTTGATCAGATTTTGAAGTCTAGATTGATCTTTTCCATATATTTGTTCCATCGCATGCTAAAACAACAACGCAATATCTCTCCAAAGCGGGTAAAAATATAGTGGGAAATCGATGTTTAGATAAATTTAACAAATATTTATATAACCTAGCACGAAATATTAAGAAAAGATCATAGAGATTAAAGAAAAAACACTTTAAAAACCCTAAAATTCACTTTTCGCCATATAAAAATATAGAAATTGTTTTGTTTTTGCATAATAAGCCTCGTTCTCGTGCAGTATGAAGGCGCGGCCACTAAGTTTCGCAATTGGTCTATATGGCTGGCTTCTATTGCTAAAATTTGAATTTGCACGCGCGAGGTTTTATATATTGAATTATTTCATTTCAGTGCCGTAAAATATTAGTTAAAATCAACAATTCAAATATTGAATAAACACATCATAGTAATTACTGGGTTACACTTGCCACTTGTTTGACAAAACTGGAGAAAGCATGTTTGAACCCACATAGTATATTTATAATTTAAACAATATATGAATATAAATAATATTTACATAGCCTATTATTAGCCAAAACATGAATATTATTTGAGAGTATTAAACTTACAATTACAATGTTATCTATCTGAATCATAAAATTGTTCACCCAATATATAGAATTGATTATAAATTTAGATTATCAGTTCAGTGCATATTTCTTGGTTTATAGCATGTAAATGGTTGACTTTAAATTAATATATTTAACCCATTGGCATTGAGCTGGAATGTGCCCCAGTGTACCCTACCTTTTTTTCACTTATCTAACGCCAGTTTTTTCACTCATGTCTAACCCTGTATATATATGTGTGATATATTGTTCCTGTTTATGTGATAATGGCATGTATAAGAATTGCTTGTATACAGTGCTTTTATAAGAATTTCTCGTCCTGGCAGATGCAATCCCGGCAATAAATAATGGGATCTCCAATACCACTGAGGTTAAATCATAACCATATGAATGTTTTCTGGAATGAGGCAATAGCACGTTAAATCACAAATAGCAACACCATCGCTCTTACATTTTATACCCATCTAATGGATTTTGCTGCAAAAATTCTTTCTCATGTTGTAAACTCTATCCTACACAATAGAATGATTACAAATAAATTACTTATTTCTTTTCGTGGGAAAAGTTGAATCATTATGGTCAATTTGAGTCCCAGAAGTCATGGTCCCACAGTCAAAATTTCAAATTTTAACCCATGAAGTTCCATCGCACCCTTTATTGTATTCCTTCTGCATCTTCAAGATTATGTTTTCATTGCCAGATAATTTTTTATACAGTGCATGATGTACTTGTGCATGGATTCAATTTTTTTTTGTGTGGGGCCATAGCTAGATCTGAAGCAGTATAACATAGCCATCTAGAGCAGTGGAAGAATGTGTCGACATGTTGTCCCTTAATTTATAGCACAATTAAATCATATCATTTTGTTTTTTGATTAATTAGAGTACCAACATTGGATTCACTAGCACCGACATTAGGTGTCGTTAATAGAAAATAATCGGAATGAAAATTGCATTTTGAGTTATACTGCACTGGTGACTAATAAATGATATGAAAAATCAAAATTGCATTCTTAGCTCTCAAAATATCACAATGCTTTTATTAAAAATGTAACTTAATTAATATTATTTTTTATGCATGTAATTCTATAGAAAGTACTTCACCTAATGAAGAACATTTAATTCACTCTTCAAATCAAAAAGTAAACCTGCTAAGAGCAAACTGGACATCATAAACTTTGTTGAGGTGAGGTTATAGTTTCATTTTTTCTGTGTTGGTGTTGTGTACTCAGGTGAATATGTTTGTGATGTTACTCTGAGTGTATATCCACACCGGGCGAGCTTGAAAAATATGCCCGGCCACGGTGGGAATCGAACCTACGACCTTTGGAATACTAGCCCAATGCTCTGCCAACTGAGCTACGTGGTCAGGACCGTTCAAGTAAGTGATATTTCGGAACAGAATCGAGTTCCTTCGATACCAATGTAATCTAGTAATGTGATTTTTTCTGTGTTGGTGTTGTGTACTCAGGTGAATATGATGTTTGTGATGTTACTCTGAGTGTATATCCACACCGGGCGAGTTTGAAAAATATGCCCGGCCACGGTGGGAATCGAACCCACGACCTTTGGAATACTAGCCCAATACTCTGCCAACTGAGCTACGCGGTCAGGACGTTCGAGTAAGTGATATTTCGGAACAGAATCTACATGTAGTTCCTTCGATACCAATGTAATCTAGTAATATATTTTTTCAGTGTTGGTGTTATGTACTCAGGTGAATATGTTTGTGATGTTACTCTGAGTGTAGAACCACACCGGGCGAGCTTGAAAAATATGCCCGGCCACGCAGGGGCGGATCTAGCTTAAAATGTGACCATATCATATTCCTAGGTCTCGCATAACTAGGGGGGTCCGGGGGCATGCCCCCCGGAATTTTTTTGAAATTTGAACCCCGGAAATGCCATTTCCTGCGTTCTGAGCCGATGATTCTGGCCTATAATTTGGCCTTAACAAGGTCATATTTTAAACACAAAGTAACAAAAAAACACACAATAACTCTTCTTGGTATCAGTGTTCAAGTTTCTGTTTCATGAAACGTGGCCGGGGGCGTTTTGACATAGATATATCGGCTTTCGCGACTGAGTACATTTAATATTCTCGACCGGTCCCTATTTAAAATTAATAACATATTGCACGCGCAATGCCGCAATATGACTTTACAGATTAATATCTTCGGTTAGGTGAATGCTATGAAAACAAAAATACTACCGTTCGGTTCATTGAAAGAATATCTCCTAATTACTAACGATAGTTTTAGTCAATATAGCGATTTATGAACTTTGAGAGGTCAAGCAATATCATATATTTCACTATATTACTCAATTTTCTCGAACAATGTAAACTAGCCATACCTTTCGCCGAACATAACTTCGGCCCCTTCGGACATATCCTTTTCGTAATAGTCTTGTTCTAATTGGCATCCAATACACTATTTATAAAGTGTTATTTCAAGGACGTCTTCTGAAATTATGTAAGGCCATCACTCACTCAGTTACGTTAGAAGAAATGTGGCTGTTAGCAATATGAGACGAAGTTTCCGAGCGGTCACGATTATTTCATTTCTTGCGCAATCAAAATACAGCCACAGTATCAGAGGGTATCCGACGTCATAGATACACGTCCTGTGATTGGCTGGATACCCTCCAAGGTATCCAAATACCTTATTAAGTTACTATTTTTAGTAACATTTGAACCGCGGACCGTATCAGAACACCGCAGACGCATTTAAAAACATTTTTCCGATCGGGTTACGTAACCTCGGGTTATGCCTTCGGAAATCTCTCGGCTCATCTTCGTCGAAAGTAATTCAATGCTTTAAAAACACGTCTAATGTTACATTTAGAGCTGTGAATTTAAAAAATTACAAAAGAATTTGCCTTCGTTCATCTTAGTAAACTCATATTTTCACTATTTTTCGAAGCAGAAATGAATTGCGCGAAAATATATTAATATTGAATTTTAATATGCAATTTAGTATGCATACTCGGAAAAATCTGACCGTATCTTGAGCTACACTCGATACCCCCTGGATCCGCCCCTGGCCACGGTGAGAACCGAACCTACGACCTTTGCAATACTAGCATTCGAAGGAATGTGTCAAATTTAGTGTACATATACATTTTTTTTTAGCTTTCCTAAAGAGTCGTTGAGATAAGTTAATATGGGCTAACAAAAACTATCTGCCAGTGTCTCTTGTTCCATCCATTATAGTATTTCGCTCTGTCTAACCCCAGAGGATAGCTTGTTAGTGAAAACATAAGATGTTAATTGATGAGGGTTGTGTAGTTGTTACCAAAACTATTTTTGTGGGTTTTTTTCCACAAAAGGAAGGAGACACAGCCTTGACTACCTGGCTACAAATGAGGCCCGCTGACATACTGTATCAGGGCTGATCATGACATGGAGCTATTGGCAACATTCGAGAATAGCGAAACTGTAAAAGCCATCATTTACTTCCTGATGTTGTTCTACTGTACCTGCTCGACTTAGACTACCCATCCAAACTCGGCAGTCTGACATGGTAAAGGCTTTTCAAGAAATTGAACAATAGCTACGTGTGAGAACATTTACATTTATCTATGAGTAATTATTTTAATAACCTATTCATGTATAGCTGGTAAATATATTATTTTAAACGTTCTTAATTGTTTTTATATTGTAGGATGACAAGTGACAACAGCAAAAAATCATGCCAAGATTATTATTCTAGTTTCATATTGTCATTTAAGAAAAATATTCTTAAAAGCCATGCACACCGGATCAAACTAGAATAATTTTCTTGGCAGGATTTCAATTCAAGATAATTTTTCTAATTTTGTCCCGTGGGTAAGTAAAATTTTTTTATTAAGATTATTTTTCTTATTTCAAGAGTACGTTCTAGCAAAATTTTCTTATTACTAGAAAATAATTCTTGGGAAACTATGAATCTTTTTCTAGAAATAAGAAAAATTTGCTAGAACGTTTTCTTGAAATAAGAAAAATATTCTTGATAACAAAATTTTACTTACCCACGGGACAAAATTAGAACAATTTTCTTACCAAGAATTTTGTTCTAACCAAGATTAATTTTCTTATTTTGTGAAAAATTTTCTTGAAATCTGATTCTTACCTAGAATATTTTACTTACCCACGGGACAAGTAAAATTTTCGTAAAACAAGTAATTTTGTGCTTAAAATAAGTAATATTTTCTTAAAACAAGAAATTAATTTTTTGCAGTGTATATGTTGGTGTTGTGTACTCAGGTGAATATATATGATATTTGTAATGTTACTCTGAGTGTATATCCACACCGGGCGAGCTTGAAATGTATCCCACCTTGACCGGGCATATTTTTCAAGATCGCCCGGTGTGGGATATACCCTCAGAGTAACATCACAAATATGAAATATCTAAAGTTTGACATGCAAGTTTATTCGCCTTACAATGTAATTTAATATGGCTAACTAAAGTTCAACCCGACAAGCGGCAAGCCTCGTTGTGCTTGAGAGACGTACAGCCGGATATTATGTCGATTCCACAATAGTTGGCATAGTTCATGCATAAAGTGCTTATTATTCTCTACACTCCGTAATTAATACACTCGCACTATTTGAAAATAACGCTTTGATCAGTGACAGTTCTACAAATCCTAAAATGCCTACAATTTATCATTTGATATTTACAGATCGAGTTTATATTTTACACAAAGGAATTCATTGTTCTCAGGCGTCGATCTGTTCATTCACAATTGGGTTTTCGCCACTTTTTCGCACAGTTTTACTCATTGTTTATGGGGGCAAAATAAGAATACACTTACGACAATCAATTTCTTCAGTCTTGAAATGTTTCTCGCAAACATACATCTCGCCTGTGTCGATCTGGCGACGTAAACTTTTGTCCACAACTTGATCCTTTGTGATTACGTTCAGCCAAGCCTCTCGAGTTCTCGTTGATAACTCGTCTTTGCCAGACGGAATTCTAAAGATTCCGAGCCCAAAATGCTTTCTGCTCATTCCGCAACCAAATATTGAGCAATTAGCTCCGGACATTGAATAAAATATCGCCAAACCACATATGGTAATTCTACACTCTTTGTATAGAATTACTATGGCCATTGTTTACGATCTGCACGTAATGCACTATATGTTCCACGTGGCCAAAAATCCAACACATTTCGTCACGTGACCCGGCCTTCCAAACCCGGTCAGTATATATTAACTATGGCTCAGCATAGCGCACGAGGTTTACTGCTTTGTATAGCGAAATTTCTTGCAGATTTCGCGTCATTTTTGGTTCGATTTTTGAAGTACTCTAACTTTTCTTCATTATTTGTTTCATGGCTGAGACTTCAAGAAATACGTGGGGTTGAATATGTCTACAATATATATATAAAATCGAGGGAAATTGAAGCTGGTTTGTCATATCTGCCACATATTTTGTGTGTCTTACGGTCAAGCTCTCTTAATATCCAAACCAACTTTTATGATGCTTGCAAAATATCCATATGTTATGAGCTATGTAAAAATGTGCTTACGACATATCAGTGACAACGCCATTGTGAAAACCATCTATTTAATGCCTTTTCGTATTAATATCGGCTTGGATTTATTCAAACCAACAATTAATATGCTTATCGGTGATCACTGTTTAAAAAATCCAAAATCTCCTGAAGTTTTATTATGCTCAAACCTATGGAAGGTATTGATCTTTTATGCTCTTTTCTGCAACATGTAATATTTTTTGGCAGAATTTCACCAATGTTAACTTTTAGCATAGGATATTATGAGATTTTACATTTGTGGACATTTTCTCGCATGGGATGTATTTGTCCATTTTTTAAAAATAAATAGAATATCTCACCACAGTGAGCCCAAGCGTTGATCTGTGTTAGTGTTGTATGTTTTTCAGTTTAATTATTTTAGTGTCTTTATATTGCCTTTTATTAATTGAATTATAACACTAAATTACACTAACATGTCATATATAGTAATAATACTCCTATAGTCGAACATATAATAACAACATATAAGTTGATTTGTATTTGTATGTTTTTCAGTTTATTTATTTAACAAGCAATTATTGGATGAGGCTGAGCATGATATCAAGAATTATTCAGACCGAGGTCAATGTTATCTGCCGAAGCGAAGCTGAGGCGGATAACATAGACCGAGGTCTGAATAATTCTTGATATCATGCGAACACCGAATCCAATAATTGTTTTATTATACATTTAAAGACATGAGAAACGTATAAAACGATTCCTGTTCATGAGGTAGGAAAAGTACAATTTGAATATCAAACACATTGCACAAAGTCAAAGGTCAGTTAAATATTCTATTTCTACTTCTATTTACCCCTTTGTGGCTTTTTTCGTGCTTTCACTATCCTTAACTGCCAATAATTTGGAGAGTTCACTTTCATTCAGCGAAGCAAATCTGCTGTAGGCCATTGTTTGTTTGTTTTTTTCGCGCGCTTATAGGTTCAAGCCTTTGGCCGCGCAAGTGTTTGGGCACGAGAGAGTCCAATAATTTTTTTGTTTGGATGCAAGTTCGATCCAAAAAAACAATTATTTGACACTGATGACGGAAAATACGTAATAAAAGTCATCGGCGGAAAATACGTAATAAATGCCGAATACTGAATATTAGCCGGTGCTTTCTGACCAATTAGAAACGAGAATACATATTAAATGTATAATAAGATCTCTTATTAGCTGATATAAAAGCACCGCCTTTCGAACCTGACAGCCTGTTCCAGGCAACATGCACGCGTTATTTCGCACTGAAATAAGAAATTTGACAAGGAATGAAATTACAACACGGCGATGTTTTATTTTGAAGCCGTATGTGCTTGTTAAAACGAATTTTAGCTTGAAATTCAGCCACACGATTTGTCTAAGGCTAAAGTGCATAGACATTGAAAAATTTTGTGAAATAAAAGCCCTACAGTCTTATAAATTGCTATAGACGTAGCATTAACGCCCCGACTTGACTGGACCTAATGTCTTCTAATCTTGAGTTGTATTCGAGTTTGCTTCCTTGTTTATATCATTGATTCCTAAATGTTGACGGCGTTATTCGACACGACACTCATTGCATAATTATCGGTCCACTCAAGTCGGAGCATTCATAATACGACAAACTTTAAGAGTTTCATCCCTTGTCACGTATTTATATTGCTGCCGCCCCTTATTTCAAATCCCGCGCGTATCCTGCGAACAGGCTGTCAGGTTCGAAAGGCGGTGCTTTTATATAAGCTAATAATAGATCTTAAATAAATAAACTAATAAACATACAAATACAAATCAACTTATATGTTGTTATTATATGTTCGACTATAGGAGTATTATTATTATTATATGACATATTAGTGTAATTTAGTGTTATAATTCATTTAAAAGGCAATATAAAGACAAAGATATAGAAAAAGCACACTGTAAAATCACCTCGTTCTGGACAGAGTAATGTAATAAGTGCAGAGCTCGGTGCAGCCAATTTACTTTACCAATTGCAGTTTAAATGGTAATAAATGTCCTGCTTTGCAGTCTTACATTTTGAGGAGCATTACAGTACAAAACTTAATTATGCCCTGCTAGCCTAATGCCCTTTCATTATATTACTCTATCAAACAGCAAAAAAGGTTATATTTCATTAAGGGGTGAGTCTTATTAATAGTTTGTTTGTGAATTTATTTAGATGCCGTATATATAATTTTGATATTGAGCATAATAGTTTTCACAAAAACACATTGTGCTTTCTATATTTTTATTTATGTGCAAAATGCAGGCTAAGTTGAATAGAATATTATTTTTTGGTAAAATGTGTTGATTTAGGTTATGTTAGATGTCACTAAGATGGTTTCGATAAATCGAAACTTTGACCTGGTCTCGGTAAATCGAAACATTGACATGGTTTCGATAAATCTAAACATTGGCATGCATAGTCTCGGTAAATCTAAACATTGACTTGATTTCGATAAATCGAAACATTGGCATAGTCTCGATAAATCCAAACATTGACACGAATGGTCTCGATAAATAGAAACATTGACATGGTCTTCGATAAATCGAAACATTGACATGGTCTCGATAAATCGAAACCTTGACTTGGTGTTGATAAATCGAAACATTTGCATGGTGTAGATAAATTGAAACATTGATATAGTTTCCATAAATTGATCAGAGATGCCTTTGGTTAAACTAACATATTTTTACTGTTAGCTGTCATGCTACTTTTTCATTATTTGCTCCTTTTCAGAACAGTGTATTAAATGTATTGTTAATTTTAGGTAAATTTGGTTGTTTTAGCAAGAGAAGAAAATTTGCATTCTTTTTTTTGCACAAAAGGTGTTTTTAAGCACCACTTTTTCTGTGTTTTTCAGTTTTGTACAAATTTCTTTAAAATTACGAAACTTGGCACCATTTTTGGCTAAATAGAATATTGGACCCTATTGTAGAACGTGTTCAGAGTTACCATCATACGAAGAGTGTCTGATTATTCTAATTACTTTCTTGTTCGGTAATTATTTGCCCATTTCAGAACATTCTATATGCAAGTCATTGATTTTTAAACAGTCAGGACATGTTCGATCAAAGTATTCAAATATGGAATTGCTCAATAACATCATCATATGGAGAAAAATATCGTAATTTTGTGCAAATATACAAACAGAATGATCGATTCTAGTATAAAATATTGCCATGCAAATATGTAAATAAAAAAATTTTGACTACACAATTTCTCAAAACTATGAATTAAAAAGTTCATTAGGATGCCCAAATTTGTTGCATTTTATGCGTAAGTTTTATATGAAATAATTATTGAAATAAGAATAAAAATAAGAATACAAATACAATCTTACCTTGACGTTTCGTTGTTCGTACACGTACTCATGTTGACATGATCGAACTGTTTATTGTGACGCTTGTCATCAGTTGTGAGTCTCTGGTTTCTATCGATTCAGGTCAACAAAGAGCCCACTGTTTGCTTAAGATGATTTATACTAAGCTTTTTAATTTTTTTTATTAATTTTGAGTATTTGGGCACTGTAAAGACTTACTGTAACATAGACTTCCAAACAAACATACCGCTGTCTTGTTACTATAGAAAATGGGAATTTGGCAATCGTCCGTGCGATCTGATTGGTTTTGAACGACCATACTCGAGTTTGTAAAAAATCTCTTCTTAACAATCTCCCTAAATGTAGCTATATCTGTATGCTTTCTCAACAGTTGCTGAATGATGCGAATGCTGATCCAGATTTCGACGGGATGTCATGGCTTGTCAAGTTTCACCCTAGTGTTGCCGTGAAAGTTTTAGACCATTGTAATAGTAAAGACTATCAGGATATAGGTGAGGACATGTTATTTGAAATTTGTTATGCGAGCGGAATCCTTAATAGCCCATTGCTGCATGCCTAAATAATCTTTAATGGCCCAAAATAAATGCCATAATAATAATAATAATTCAAAATCATTGTATGTCGAATCTCAAAATTCATGTTTTCATGCATCTCGTTGGGCATATCACGTGAAAGTCGCAGCACATGGCTAGAAATCCAATACAGTATGGTAGAAAAGCATGCGTGCAGAGCGCAATTAAAATGGCGCCAAAGTATAGAATTGATAAAGGAAAAATTATATTTCTGATTTTTAGTTTCATAACCTTATAAATTCTCAGATGTGCACATCTAAAACGCCAGTATATAACACAAATATTAACTAGAACAAATTTCTCCACAAATTGACAAGGCTATAAATGAGTTCCCTAGCTCGTAAGATTCTTACCTCTTATTCCCCATACAAGTGTCTATTAAATCTCAACAATTGGCCAAAGTTGGCCAAAGTAAGCCTTAATTTTGGCAATAATCACTTGGTTTGGCTGTAATGTGCACATCTAAATGCAGTCGACAATATTTATTCTTTGTTTTGCGAAGCCTTTTGGGACGTATATTCGTCTTTAAGTAGGTTCCCAAGCGCCATAAAAATGTGCGATTTAAGTGCTGCAGGTCGTTGTCAATCGATCGACCAAGCGCCGACATAAACACTGAACACGACATGAAAATCGAAGCAATACAGTGCTTTCTTGTCGCCATTTTAGAACTGTTGTTATGTTTTTCATGGTTTTTTATTACCGCTGTAATGTTTATTTGATCGTGGATGCAGAAATTAAAGCTCAAATAAGCGGTAAAATTTGAAATTTGGCTTGGTAAATATACACTTTCTGTTGGGAATCAAATTTCGCAATTTACGAAATTCATCAATAAAAAGGCATTTTATATATAAATTGTTTCTTATATATTTTTACAGTGTTTACGCTGAGTTGCTATATTGAACATGTATGATATTTCGCTATTAGATTGCTATTAGCAATGGAAATTAGCAATTGCAAGCCCTTCATTCGCATATGCTAATAAATCTCAATGTACACAGGATATTGTTTTGAGCTTTTGGCTTTATATATTCACAATATATTCGTCGCGTTTAGTTTGTTCTCGCTATAAAAATCAGCTGTGATGCACAGAACAAGACTCTTTTACTCGTTCAACTCCTTGTAGAAATGAACCGCAATGTTTAATGCCAAGTAATTAATTTATGCAAATCCGCAATTTATGTAAATTTGAGCCTGCAGGTCAAACCGCATACTGTATTGGATTTCTAGCCATGTTCGACTGTCTCCTGGCAATAGCTCTGGAAACAGTATGTTTTGCAGACCCTCGACAGTATACTTTTGCAGTCCCTAATATATATATATATATATATATATATATATATATATATATATATATATATATATATATATATATATATATATATATATATATATAATTTGATTTCGTTGGTTATAAAAACTTTTGGCAAAGTGCTCAATGGAAAACCAGAGCATATTTAAATTAAGGTACAACAAATCAACAAAATCCACAAGGCATCTTTATTACTAAATAGTTTCGTACCACAGTATGTGGCACTCTTCAGATTAATTGACCTAATGACTACAGACTAAAAACTTACAAGGTTATATGTACAAGTGGATGAGACATGAAACTTAATCCTATTTACAAAGCACGCGATTTAATTTACATGTTATGTGATAAGCTGGCAGGACGCGGAAAGATTAACACACCGCAGCATATTTAAATGTCTAGCTTTTAAATGTTACTTAAAAGTATTTTTTTATTATGCCTACATGCTGATACTAACTCATTACGTTTGTTTAAAGTTGCCATTTTGGGCTTACAAATGATAAAGTATTTCTCCCATAAACATAAATTACATCTATTTGAAGCAAAGTTATAAGGCTTAGCTCGTTTCAATAGTTTCCATTCGATTGTATAATGCATGGATGTTTCGATTTTTCAATTCCCACACGTATTTGCTAAGTTCAGTAGCGTTCCGTTTGTCAAAAGAGTTAAATGACGCTTTATGGTTTGCAAGTCTTGTATTGAACGAGTTTTCAGTAAGGCCGACATATGTTTGGGGAGGTCTATTGATAGTTTTGTCCGTAGAAGTGACTGTAGCTTGATACACAACCGATTCGGTGATACATTTATTAGACAGTGGGCACAGTTCTTTATTGCTTTTATGGCAACTGCACATGTCGAGACTATTCGTGGTGAAAGCTGTAGACAGCGTAGATTTCTTGTGTCCATCGATAGTCTGCTTAATGTTTGGCATACAGCTGTAGCTGATCTTGACTGTATTACGGTTAAATATTTTGTGTAATGGGTGATCTGCGGGGAATTCCTCGTCAATTATTTTCAAGAAAGTCTGGCCAAAATTAGTCGAAACATTCTTGCTATATGGTGGGTTATACCATATAATTTTTCTTTTACGGCTTCGGGTTTTGTTATTAGTCGTTAGGTTTAGGGGTTGTTTAAACTGTAGCTTGTGGTTGTATCCACTTTTGTCAAGGGCTTGTTGATATGGCGGAGAGGCTTGTTCGAATGGATCTTTATCAGAGGATATCTCGGTTAGTCGTTTGTTAATGGATAATGGAATATTACGCAGAACTCTAGGTGGGTGGTTAGACTTGCTATGCACATAAAGAGGTGTGTTGTTAGCCTTAGAGTATGGATGCTATTTACCAGTGGTTAGATTCAGTGCAACGTCAAGGAATAAATGCACAGATCCTTCTTAATTAGTTCTATTTGGCGCGGTGTTGCTTTGATAATACCCAAGCCGTCGTCTCTATATAAAAGATAGATGTAATAAAAAAATAGATGTAATTAATGTTTAAGTTTTATTAATGTTTATGTAATTAATGTTTATGTTTTGTAATTAATGTTTTTTGTTGTTGTTGTTTTTGGGTTTTTTTCCAATAGATGTAGGCCTAATTTATGTTTATGGAAGAAATACTTTATCATCTGTAAGCCCAGAATGGCAACTTTAAACAAACGTAATGAGTTAGTATCAGCATGTAGGCATAATAAAAAAATACTTTTAAGTAACATTTAAAAGCTAGACATTTAAATATACCGCGGTGTATTAATCTTTCCGCGTCCTGTCAGATTATCACATAATATGTTTATTAAATCGCGTCCTTTGTAAATAGGATTAAGTTTCATGTCTCATCCACTTGTACATATAACCTTGTAAGTTTTTAGTCTGTAGTCATTAGGTCAATTAATCTGAAGAGTGCCACATACTGTGGTACGAAACTATTTAGTAAATTTATATATATATATATATATATATATATATATATATATATATATATATATATATATATATATATATATATATATATATATATATATATATAGATATATATATATAGATAGATAGATAGATAGATAGATAGATAGATAGATAGATAGATAGATAGATAGCCAAGTCTCGGTAATGCATATAGGCTAATTTGATGGTCGGCTTCATGCACTGCTGACACATACAAATTCGTTGATTTTTCCAGCAATAGATCGCGCATTCAGTAAAAGAATGTTAAGAAGACTGATAAGATTTCTAACAATATCAAATACGTTCCGCTTTATACATATATATATATATATATATATATATATATATATATATATATCGCGTATATATACCATGAGCGCCCTGACATGGTTTTGATGTCCCACATTCATGAGTGATCAAAGGTAACTGTAAATAGCAGTTACTTTCATCCTGCTCATCAGCACTACACTGATGAGGCCCATAAGGCCGAAACGGTACCGTCTGCATGTAGTTAGATATCGCTCTATGGCCTTTAGGTCATATTTAGCGCTCTACAGAATGAGCCATGCAGCTTACGCATTGCGCACACTTACTGCTTGCAGTTTGAGCGCTCTGGCATGGTTTTGATGTCCCACAATCGTGAGGCATCAAAGGTAACTGTAAATAGTAGTTACTTTCATCCTGTTCATCAGCACTACACTGATGAGGCCCATAAGGCCGAAACGGTACAGTTTGTAGTTATATATATATATATATATATATATATATATATATATATATATATATATATATATATATATATATATATATATATATATATATATATAT
>CACRXK020009144.1:0-19621 GCA_902702795.2 Paramuricea clavata
GCCAAACATGAAACAATTTTTACATCAATTTGTGTCTGGATAAGAAATAAGTAGTGAATTTAAATACAGATGTTTCCTTGTCTGTTGCTATGTGAAACAATGTTGTTTATAGCAATAAGAGTCATTGTTGATCAATAACAATGCTCATTTGCTAAAAATATACAAGTATTGATTCCATTTCCAAACTATTATACTATGTGAATATATTGGCAATTAATCCAATTATATATAAATAACAACTTTAATTTCTGTATCAAGCCTCCTGGGTATTATTGTTTCCTAAGCATCATTGAGGGGGCACTTGTTCTAAATATATGCAATAAGTCTGGTTACCATTAAAAAATGTCCATATTCAGAGTTACCGTTGTACTATATTTTATTAAAATACTGCAGAAATGCAATATATTTCATGATTTTAAGAAATTGAATGAGAGCTGCATGGTTAAAAGAGGAGGGGGGCTTATTTATTTTTTATTTTTGTATCCAAATGAGGGGGGGGGGCTTATTTATTTTTTATTTTTGTATCCAAATGAGCGGGGGGTTATTGGAGCGGGGCTTGAAGAGAAGGGGGCTAAATATAGAAATTACAGTACCTCCATTCCTTCCTCTCCCTTCCCAAACATGCTGCAGGAGAGTGGCAACTGCAGGGGTTAAAGCCTGGATTGCAAGGTTGATGTATAATTTGCATGTTATGTACCTGGTAATATGGAGAAATGAGCTAGTAAATATATCCTTGCTTATAATTAGTTGCTGATTAAATGTTCAAAGATACACAGTGTGAAGCATGAAAAACAAATGGAAGATACCCACTGCAAGAAATTTTCAACAAATATATATATATATATATATATGGATTTGTTCACTTCATTTCTTACTTTCGACACAAGTAATTGTGGTAATTATAATTACAAACACAATGTACTGTCATTTAAAGACTTTATATGTACTCCATGTATATATGTTAATGTAATATAATATAAAAAATAATATGTTTATTGTTAAAATATGGGATATATAATACCATAAACCTCTGACTATAAGCCCTGGGCTTATATTCTTTTGTAAGTGATTTTTGATAGGCTTAGGGGGGGGGGCTTATATGCACGGGGGCCTTATACATGGTCGATCAATTGTGTTAGTAATAAACAAGTCCGTCATAAACAGGAAAATAAACATGTATTAATAACACACTAATGGTTAATGGTAACATAGTAAGCTATAAAGACAATGACAGTGTTTCAAATATCGTTCTCTGCTATATTAAAAGACAATATCAATGTTAAATAACATAGTGGGATACTGGGCTTATATTCAGGGACTTATAGTCAGGGGACTTATATTCAGGGCGGCTTATATTGGGGGGGATTATATGGTCATTTGGAATGAGGTGAGCATTATATTCAGAGGTTTACAGTGTACAGTTGTCTTGAAAAAAGCTTGTATTTTCTTGTCAGACACACACATTTCTGGGTGCATATAGAACAGCTTATACGTCAGGTTCTCATGTCGATCCAATGGTGATTTGATATCGCTGCCATCACTATAATATAGTGTATCACAGAATGCAATGCCTTGTATCATACTTTCACAAACTATCATGCATGTAGGAATGCCTTGGTCATTCATGTGGAGATACGACAATCACTATAGAATGAATTAGTTACGCCAAGTAACATGTCGTACACGACAGGTAGCAGCTGAAATATTTTAATATTTGCCATAATAAGCCCATAACCTGTTGGCAAAACAACCAAAACATCTTCACCATTTTACAATGACCGAGATACATTTGAATGTCTCGTCTTTTAACGAATATTCAAGCTCTCTTTTCCCTAGAACAGCTTTCATAGCTCTTTCAGTATTTTCCATTGAATATAATTTAATAGTAGGACCATTTGAAGCACCTTTAAACGTGTAAAAAACAATTTTGTACACTATATTCTGATGAGAATCTTTGTTTAAAACAATATCGATTGTGAGCGTGCGCCCGCGCGAATTTAGTGAGCGGAATAAACAAAAGCAATAAAAGCGCATGCGCCATTTATCTCATTTTGGATAAAAAAATTCGATTTCCCCAGAGTCATGCCACTACCTAACCCGCGAACAGGCATACTCTGGGAACGAGATTGATTTATATACGTAATAGACGTTTCATGCCATTATTGTGGGACATTGTTCGTCTATTAGCTCATACGCAAGCGCAAAGCTTCGAACTTCAACGGGATCAATAGCTGTTATCGTAATTGAATACGTCTATGCTACGGACCAGCGGTATCTGCATTATTTTAACATCGAGACGAGGCTAAAGTGTCATGTTTTGTTTTTTTACCCTTTAGCCTCGTTTTCGTGCGTAATTCCACTGAGATACCGCTGGTATTCCGCAGCGGCTTATTCAATTACGATAACAACTTCTTCATGAAAACCGCTTCAAGAAGGTTCTAGTTTGAAAATTTAGCTCTTAAATTCGATTTCATGAGCATATTTTGGTTACACGTTAAATATTTTTGTGCTTGATGAGATTCAAAATTTGTTGTATATCCAAGCCCGGCTTTTGTGTAATTTTGGTGATGACCGGAACAGAAATAAAGATATTTTAAAAACTGTCCGTGGCCTCACAATAAAACTTTCTACAAATGTTCTCTGTTTTATGTACTTTTATTTGAATATCTTAGGTATAAGCGTAAAAATAGGGGCTCATACAGTTTACGAGGTTGTAAAATGACTTGCCTCTATTTTCATGTAAACATTCGAAATATTTCGACAGCAAAGTAGCAACTGTTTCAGATCGAATGCACACGGACAGCCCACCAGAGACAATGGCAGGGTACTGAAATAGAACGTCACTAAAAAATTCTGTATGATTAATTTAGATCCTGTCCACTTTCAACATAAAACAGTCATTTATTTTGTACAAACATTTGGCAATATTTACACGATTGTGCCTTTTTGTAAACACGCGTTGCGTGTATTTCTCGCAATTGCGTGGCTCATTTTACTCGCGCATGGTCAGACAAATTTCCCACCTGTTCCTCTCAATAATACATCCGCCGTGTTTGTATCAATTTTAGCATAAATTAGCATATTTTTTTCATTTTGAACCAATCAGATTTCTCGTCCTCTGAGAGAACGAGTAAATACGGCAAAGCAGGGGGTTTGGTGCAGGCTCTACTTTCTCTGAGCCGTTACGCAGGCTACTTTAATTCATGTGTTGTTGACCTTTTGTTCTACAACGAGCCGTGGGTCTGGCATTGTTCTACAATGGGCCTCGCTTGCCAGGTTGAGTTGCCTGGCGTAGCCGGAGTGTACATCTGAGCCGGCGTCTTGTTAAAGTCCATACAGTAGTTGATGATCATGGTTGTATATATTACACAGTGAACCGGACATCCGGCATCCCGAGTTGCGATAAATTTCCATCACAATTGAAATATATTTGCGGCATGTCGCAGTTAAGTTGCGCTAAAATTGCAGTCAAATTAGTCAGGCAGATAGAGGTCGAAATATGAGTGTTTACTGCACGATCGAGGAACAATTTCTTTTTATGATAGAAATGTTCTTCTAAACCTCCTAAATACATGTCCGGATGTTGGCCGGTCGAATTTTTTTGTGGAGCCTGTCCAACAAGCTTTTCTGTCATGATCGAGTGACGTTTACAAAACGCCTTTTTGTTCATGTTTTTCGCGGGAAGAAACAAGCCCTCAGTGTTGCTGTCCAGCGGCAAAGAAAATACTTCATGTACAACAAATAAATAAATAAAACGCCAGAATCGTTTCCACAACAAGAACTGCCAAACAGGCGATATTACTTTAGAAATTAATACAAAAAGATGTAAATTTTGGAATTATTTTTAGGTCGACAAAAATATAGAAAGTCATACAGATAGAAGGAACAACACTAACCAATCGAGGGGCAGTTTAATTTTACTTGAAATTCGTTCATTTCAGTGTGCTGAACACAAATCCGGATGTTGGCCGTGGCGCCGTGCTCAATTTTCTCGAGATCTTCAGCACAGTGGTAAACGAGAAGACTGTTAACGTTCAATTAATAACCATCTCTAAACGGCAGCACAGTGGAAGGTAAGAAGACGTTTTAAATAATAACCATCTTTAAACAGCAGCACGGTGTTAAACGAGAAGACTGTTCAATTACTAACTATCTTTAAACGGCAGCACAGTGGAAGGTAAGAAGACGTTTTAATTAATAACCATCTTTAAACAGCAGCACGGTGGTAAACGAGAAGACTGTTCAATTACTAACTATCTTTAAACGGCAGCACAATACAATACAATACAACACAATACAATAAAACTTTATTTTAACACGGTAAATTCTTCAGTACATTAATTAAATATAAAAAAATAATTACAACTGATTTCCAAGATTGCCGTGTGGGAGTCATTTTACAAATTATAGTAATAATTTAAGGAATTCTTAAATAGTGGTAACGAACGAAGCATTCGTATATTTTGAGGCAGGTTATTCCACAATAAGGTTATTCCACTATAACAAAGGCTTCGTTTTAAATAGTTAGTTCGTGGCTTAGGTAAATTTAGCTTTATTTCAGAGTCTCTTAAGTTATACCCACTGCCGCGAACAGAGAAGAGATTTTGTAGGTACTGTAAGATGGTGCATCACCATTGATTATTACACTGACCTGAAAGGTCAAGTGTCTTAAATCCCTAGTTTTCTGTTTTCTGTTTTTTTCGTCGTCGAGAAATCGAGTTTGCGTTCGCGCATCGCAGGCTCAGGGTGCAACGATTAATCCAAAATGCCATCGATTCTTTGACTCCACGATTCATATATAATAGTAAGAAGCTGGTATTTATGTACGTAATAGTCGGCTCATGTCATGCTTGCGGTGCATTTTTCGTTTATTAGCCCATATATAGACCTATATGGACTTATACGCACGCGCACAATTCCGAACTCCAATGGTGACATATTCAGTCCAGTTTCAAAATGGCGCGTTTTGGCTGAGTGGTCAGAAAATATTTCACACAGTTTCGTTGAATTTTCAAAGAGTTCTGCCGGTTTTCTATGGATTTTACGTTGTGTCGCACTCTGAACTTTCTTGCGTGTTGAACTAATATGTTTTTCTTCGTGTAACGACTCGAAAACCCCAAAGTTTGGACCCAGCGAATTTTACAAAGGACAAGTTAAAGGTTCGACAGTTTGACTTTTTAACTAATAAACAACCGTCTATAAATATACGTTGTAGAGTCATAAGCATCCGTGGTGTAGTTGTGTTAATTTTTTGTCGCACTCTGGACTTTTCTGCATGTTGAATTAATGTTTTTATTTTTGTATTATACGACTCTAAAATTTGGCTTTGAAAATTTGGCCGACCGGCGGATTTATGCAATCAATATGTTGTATTAAACGACTCGAAAACCCCAAAATTTGGACCCGACGCGAATTTGTACAATATAGTGGAATATAAGCAAGTACAAGTTAAAGATTCTACAGTTTATTTTGATTTATTGTATGGTACTCATTTGTCTAATACAATAACATTTAGTTCACAAGGGCAAGTTAAAGGTTTGACCATATTAAAATAGTACATGTATTGAAATTCGCGCAATAGCTACTAGAATTCGCGCAAGTAAAGATAAAGCGAGCGTTCAAAATACCAAAAAGAACTAAGACATTTATTGTATGGTTCTCATTTGCCTAATAGAATAACATTTAGTTCAGAATATAATATAAACACAATATAAACAAGGGAAAAGTTAAAGGTTTGACAGTTTCACTACACAACGTCGACAATATACCTTAATACATGTATTAAAATTCGCGCAGTAGCTACTATTTGGCGCGCCAAACGCTTTGTGGTAGCTATACTAAAGATAAAGCGTGCCTTCAAAATACCTACAAGAACTAAGACATTTATTGTATGGTTCTCATTTGCCTAATACAATAACATTTAGCTCGACGCGAATTTTAACTATAGTATCATATTTCATAATATAATGAACAATGTAAACTAGCCAATTCTTTCACCTACAAAATGTCGACAATATACCTTAATACATGTATTAAAATTCGCGCAGTAGCTACTAGAGTTCGAGCAAGTAGTAAAGATAAAGCTTGCATTCAAAATACCGAGACATTTATTGCATGGTTCTCATTTGCCTAATACAATAACATTTAGTTCACAATATAATATAAACAAGGAATAGTCGTTCGATTTGGCTATACTGTTTGCTCGTTTTGAATGTGTATTGATCATTTCAATAATCGATTTATATATCAGTCTGCTCGATTTGTATCATTGGTGATTTGGTGTTCGACTTATAACTATTGGACCTATTGAATTTTGACAGTAAAAACGCGCCATATATAATACATGTATTAAAATTCGCGCAGTAGCTACTAGCATTGGAGCAAGTAAAGATAAAGCGGTGCGTTCAGTGAAATACCAACAAGAACTAAGATATTTATTGTATGGTTCTCATTTTCCTAATACAATAACATTTAGTTCACAAGTACTATTTACAACATGAGCGGCCGTGTTGTATCGGATATACAAACTCGAGCCGAAGGCGAGAGTTTGTATATCCGATACAACACGGACGCGAATGTTGTAAATGACTTAAAAGTTCATTGGCGAAGTAATTTCAAAAATAAACGTTGTCTAAGCCGAGAAAATCAAAGTTAAAGTTTATGTAAATCAACATGAATCTGTATCACATATACAGATACGACACGCTTATGATTTTTCTTTGTGTTTTCGTCATGAATTATTAATGAGTTTTTTAATATAATATAAACAAGGAAAAGTTAAAGGTTTGGCGTTTGACTACACAATGTCGGCATTATACCTTAATACATGTATTAAAATTCGCGCAGTACGTATAGCTAGTGCTACTAGCATTCCGGCGGACCTATTGAATTTTGACAGCAAAAACGCGCCATATAATACATGTATTAAAATTCGCGCAGTAGCTACTAGAATTGGCGCAAGTAAAGACAAAGCGTGCGTTCAGTGAAATACCAACAAGAACTAAAACGTTTATTGTATGGTTCTCATTTTCCTAATACAACTCGATCAACTCATAGCTATTATGTGCTCATTTGTTATCATGTGCTCATTAATTCTTATATCAATATTGGAACATGATCACGAAATACTGCGTAGCGCAAAATCTCCATTCTTCAAAAACGTATCGTTCAAGGCAATTGAAAGGCGAAGAAGACAATGATATATTGTATCTGACTGCTTCAATACTCAGAAATGATCCACGATCATGATTTGATAAAGTTCAATATGGTCACGTGATTTTCGGTGTGAACCTGAGATACTATCTATAAATATTATTACTAAGTATCTGACATTAAACTAAATGTGATTAAAGCACAAGAGATGTTACCTATGTCTCATTTTATATTTTTATTTTTTTTCCTATGAAGGTTTGTTACTTGTGCAAAAGCGCAACTTTAATTAGGTTTCAAACAGTTTCTGCCTTCTGCTTTTTGTTGTCGAATTATTGATTTTCTTTGGATAAATCTACCGCTGAAACTGTTCTATACGAACTCTCTTGCTTCCCATTCCTTTGTCTATTACACCATAGCCAATCTCGTTCCCCGAGCCTGCGATCCTCGGGAAGGAAACGAAGGCTCTGGGATAATCCGTTGCCGAAAGCCAGGAATTCTTGCTAAGATTGAACTGCACATTCCATATCAACGGCCAATCAGATTCCTTCCTGAAACGGATTATCCCAGAGCCTTCGTTTCCTTCCCAACGACCGCAGGCTCAGGGAACGAGATTGCACCATAGTACGCATATCATCATTTTCAGGTCAGTGTGAACGCCTGAGTAGGCGTCTTGTTTTAAACATAATTCCAGCCTTAATCTTTTTGCGTCGTAAACAAAGATTGTCTAGGTGCAGATTATTCAAAAGAGAACTAGCGCTTGTATCATAGTGCGACCTCGTAATGACTCTTACTGCTAGGTTCTGTAGTTTCTGTATTTTATTACTGAGAGTTTCTCCAAAACCGTCCCAGACCGAGCAGTAGTCAAAATGAGGTTGTATCAAGGCTTGATAAACCTGAACAGCTGTTCTCGTACTTACAAATGGTCTAATACGTTTTAATGCACCAATGGCTGAAGCAATTTTCTTAGTTATTTTCTCTATGGGTTGACCAAGAAAGGTGTTTGTCAATATGTACTCCTAAGGATTTAACAGTATCGACTTTGTTGATTTCACTATCATCAAGCTTAATGGTTATACTACCTTGAGTAGCATTGATTCTCTGTCGAGATCCAATTGTCATAAACTCTGTTTTTGCAATATTTAAACTGAGTTTATTTGTAATAAGCCAGCTTTTAAGACGTTCTAATTCAGAATTAATGTAAGGTAAGGTAAGAAGACTGTTCAAATAATATGTGATTTCTTGCACTTGATCAATGATTCTCTGTTATTCGTCGCTAGCGTTACGCCTTGGTGAGATATCACCATATTATGTTCAATTAATATGTGATTTCTTACACTGCGGAATCGCAGGGCCGTAGGTTCAATTCCTACCAGAGGACCTTGTGCTGCATTTTTCGCAGTCGTTCCTGGTCAGGTCTTAAAATGTATATAATCACTTGGATTACAAACCCTAACATTCTAATGTTCAATTAATAACCATCTTTAAACAGCAGCAATGTGGTAAACCAGATGACTTTTCAATTAATAACCATCTTTAAACAGCACCACGGTGGTAAAAAGAAGAGAGTTCAATTAATAAGCACCTTTAAACAGCATCACGGTAGCAAAGAGAAGACTGTTCAATTAATAACCATCTTTAAACAGCAGCACGGTGGTAAACCAGAAGACTGTTCAATTAAAAACCATCTTTAAACAGCACTACGGTGGTAATGAGAGTTCAATTAATAACCACCTTTAAACAGCATCACGGTGGTAAACGGAAGAATGTTCAATTAATAAGCATCTCTAAACAGCATCACGGTAGAAAACGAGAAGACTGTTCAATCAATAACCATCTTTAAACAGCAGCACGGTGGTAAACGAGAAGACTGTTCAATTAATAACCAGCTTTAAGTGTTCTCACTTTCCACTGTGCTGCTGCTTAAAGATGGTTATTAATTGAACAGCCTTCTCACTTTCCACCGTGTTGCTGTTTAGAGATGGTTATTAATTGAACAGTCCTCTTACTTTCCACTGCGCTGCTGTTTAAAGATGGTTACTAATTGAACAGTCTTTTCGTTTACCACCGTGCTGCCGTTTCAAGATGGTTATTAAAGGGGCAACGTCACCGATTTTTGACCTAAAATACCGTTTATTCAAAAACTGAACTACAAAGTTAAAAATAAACGTTGTAAATGGATTAAGTTATGATATACGAGTCATATTAAACAACTTTGAACTTCCACGAAACATGTAATATGACATTTTCATAAAAAATGACTAAAATTGACCTAAAAACCTGGCGTAATCTTGTCCATCCAGACTTCTGTACATGTTTTTTGTGTCTGTTATTGCTTTATGTTGTGCTTACACTATTTTTTTTTCAGTTTTGGGCAAAATTTGCGAGGGTTGGAATTGCCCAAAAATCGGTGACATTGCCCCTTTAATTGAACAGTCTTTTCGTTTACCACCGTATTCCTGTTTAAATATGTTATTAATTAACTAAGCAGTCTTTACGTTGACCACCGTGCTGCTGTTTAAAGATGCTTACTAATTGAACAGTCTTCTTACTTCCCACCGTGCTGCTGTTTTAAGATGATTATTAATTGAACAGTCTTCTCGTTTACCACCGTGCTGCTGTTGAAAGATGGTTATTAATTGAACAGTCTATTAGTTTACCACCGTACTGCTGTTCAAAAATGGTTATTAATTGAACAGTTTCTTCGTTTACCACCGTGCAGCCGTTTAAAAAAATACAAAACAATGGACACTCCGAAAACGGTTAACATTTTGGTCATGATGACTGCAAGCTAGTCTAAACGTCGAATCAAAATGTTAACCGTTTTCGGAGTGTCCATTTTTTATATTTTTTTAAATTACTCAGTGGTAACTGTAACTTTTCTGCCGTTTAAAGATAGTTATTTGTTGAACAGTCTTTTCGTTTGCCACCGTGTTGCTGTTTATTAATTAAAAAGTCTTCTTACCTTCCACCGTGCTGCCGTTTAAAGATGGTTATTAATTGAACAGTCTTCTCATTTACATCCGTGCTGAAGCTCTCAAGAAAAATAAGCACGGCGCCACGGCCAACATCCGGATTTGTGTTCCGCATACTGAAATGAACACATTTTAAGTAAAGTCAATTATATACTGTAATTCGCTAGGCAAAACACCACAAATGTTTCTTTATACCTTTTGCTTCTTTTAGGCGACATTTTGATATCACTGCTGAAAATTGATACCACAATATTACATTCATACAATCATTATTAAAACGTGCCAATTGAATTGGAGTTTTTCCCTGTTTATCCATTATATCAAGCTTGCCGCCATTGTCCAGCAACAGGCGTAAACTGCTCGCTTGGCCACATCTTGCTGCCAGGTGAACTGGAGTTTGACCAAGTTCATCAGGAAAATTTGGGTTTCCATCTGGCCACGACAGCATTACCTTTAAACATCTAAACATGCGTAAACGAATATTTTCATGGAGAAAGGATATAAATTCATCTCGTCTGAGTACGACAAAATCACAAATATACTAGAAAATACATGCATGCAGAAACCCTCGCCTTGCTGACAAAACCATTGTATTTTCCGAACATGAAGTATCTAAAGTAGTTGTCATGGTAACACGATAATTTTTAAGAACATTCTTACAAATGAAAATCGCCTAAAAATATCACTTTTAATTACAAAATTATAAATTTCCCAACATATATATGTTAGGTATGTAATTATACGTAATACAAGCTTCAATTTAAGGTAAAATTCAACCACAAACAATTCACAAAACGTTCCAAAGTGTTCTTTATAAAACTAAACTGCCTTTAGCAACCTTTAGCTATTAAATGGCTTTATCAATAAACTTTGAGTTTGCAATAAAATTATTTCAAAGTCTCGCTTGCAAATAACTTTGCTTATTTTTTATTTAAAAAATTCAATATAATAAAAAAGGGAATTAATATTAAAGATACATTGAAATTATATGCTGTCTTGTTTAGCTGTTTCATATACGCAAAAGCCGTCGGGTTTTAAAGCCATTATAAAATCAATATTTAAAACAAACTTACCTTCGTTAACGTCGGCTCTCTTCTTTTAGCCGATTCTTTCGCCTTTTCTTTCTTGAAATTTATAAAATCTTGCAGAAATACGAGCAAAAATGAAATATATTTGCAAGAAATTTATCAATCATCAAATCAAGAAATGTTTGCTATTTCGCTGTCGTCATGCAGTCGTTATAATGCAAACTTTAAATTGGATCAATCAGTGTCCGTTATTCATCAGTCCGCCATATTTTTGAGATCAGTGAGGATGACCACCCATCGTTGGTGACCGACGCCCGCGCTCATTGATGAACTTTAGACTTCGCTAATGCTTTCGTTTCCCCGGGTGTAAATAGCCGGGGGGAATTAGTACCCTCGCACGGCGCTTCGCGCCGTCGGCTCGGGGATAAATCACAAATATATATATATATATATATATATATATATATATATTTATATATATATTTATATATATTTATATATATATATATATATATATATATATATATATATATATATATATATATATATATATATATATATATATATATATATATATATATATATATATATATATATATATATATATATATATATATATATATGGGCATGAATTTTAGCTGTCATCGAAAGTAGAGTTTATAAAGAGAAGTGTCTTGAAACACGTTACAAAAATTTCAATTTATAAAAGAATACGAAAAATATCATGATACCATACATGATACCACACACGATTGTACACCTTCATTCCAGGACCTTCAAGGAGTTTTTTTCTCTCGTACCAGAAATTTTTCAGGGGTACAGTAATTGGAATACTATATATGACGAAAGCAATTTCGCCCAATAAGTTCAGTTTTCAAAATATTTCAAAATTGGATATGTTGTTTGCGCAAAAACTTTTTGTAATAAATGGTATATTAGGCTAAAACAGAACACTTAACTCTCTAAGACTATGGATCCCTGAGGCGTTTACACTACACAGTCCGACCCAGGGTAAATAATTTTGACCCTCTTAGTGATATTATGCGATATTTTGACAGTAGTTGGTTTGGCAGTAGGCTGTTGCGGTATTTGAAAAAAAGAAAGAAAACCGATAGCGGAAAAAATCCCCAATAATACCGATATTTTTCGCGATTGTATTTTGATTAATCTTACACGAAATTTCCTTAATTTTATGGAAAAGATTCTGTTTTCAAATGAAGCCAAAAAGCCGCGATATAACAAGAAAAATGTCCGCTTTGGGAATTGAAAATGCGTAGTTTGCTTTGATTATCCGCGCACTCAGAATGAATCATGTACGGCAATATTCTTGGCCGGGAAATTTGTTTCAAAACGTGTTATTCAACTGCGAATTCGAAATAAAGATTGTGACAGTCATATCTCACCAGATAAATAATGTCCAATGAGTTTAGTTTTTGTTCTTTAAACATTTGTAATCCAGAGTTGTTTACGTTCTAAAAGGTCACTTCCAAATCTGGACCGGACAAGCGCAATGACAACCAGTATATTAGACCTTAGATAGATAGATAGATAGATAGATAGATAGATAGATAGATAGATAGATAGATAGATAGATAGATAGATAGATAGATAGATAGATAGATAGATAGTTTATTACAATAAAACATCGCAGCCAAAGGCTGAATTAAGTTAAATGTTACAGTACAATATTAATACTAACTATTGATTTATAACTATAAGAATTAATAATAAAACTATTTACAACTAAAACAACTTATATACCAACACAGGATAATCCAAATTAAGAACTACGAGTTCAATGCGTTATACGTAATAAAACTGTTTCGATACCGTTCTGTCTTAAATGTCACATTAAACCTACGCTTGTTTCTCAGAGTGGTGTCAAAGTTATTACACGGGGGGAGTAATTTATGTAATATATGATCCTTATTAGACACTATGTCCCGAAACAGACTTTCTGTAAGTTTTGTCTTCTGGCATAGAGAGGTTGCAGTCCTGCGATAGACAGAGCCTCACTGTAGGACGTCCATGGGATGATAATTCGCAACGCTCTTTTCTGAATTGACTCTAAGTCATTGGATAGATAGTTGGTTAAGCTGTTGTGAAACGCCGGGCACGCATATTCTGTGATCGGTCTGATACAGGTAATATAGAACTGGAGCAGCTCTTTGGTTCCCACATTAGATCTTTTTAATTGGGCTAAACAACAGTGTCTTTTTTCGAGCCTTTTTCACAATCTGCAGAACATGTTAATTCCATTTCAAATCATCAGAAAGAGTCAGACCCAATATCTTAGTACTTTGCACAACTTCCAAAGGAGTATTATGTATTTTGATTGGCCCAAACTGGTTGATTAACTTACTAAACCCTATCTGCAATACCTTGCATTTTCTCTCGTTCATTTGGAATTTATTGGCTTCTGACTGATTAATTAAATCGTCTACATCGTTCTGGATAGTGCTCGAGCCTCCCTCTAAAATGGTCTCAGCCATGGACGTGTCATCAACGTATCTCCACAATTTCGAGGTGGGAATATCCAGGTCATTGACCATAACAACAAACAACCATGGACGCAACTTAGTTCCTTGGGGTACTCCAGCTGGTACCAACTCTCACTCTGAATAACAGTCTGTACTTAACTTTACTCGCTGTTTCCTGCATGTTAAGAAGTCGGTGATCCACTCCAACGTCCATTGAGGGATATCATATATTGCTAATTTGTTAAGGAGTAACCTGTGGTCAATCAGGTCAAATGCCTTTTTGTAGTCGAATAAAATAACTCTGGTTGTTGCGCCATTGCCGTCTGTTGAGGCATTTAAGAAGTGCAGCATACTGCTTGAGTGGTACTTGATCTAGGCACTGTGCCGTATTGATTAGGATCTATTTTCCTCAGGACCGCTGGTTTGACAAAGAGGTTGACAACATAATCTTCTGCGATCTTCGACAAGATTTTTGTCAAGGAAATTGGGCGTAGATCTTTATTAACCTCTCGCACCGGTTTTGCTTTGGGTATTGGAATAATATTTGCGAATTTCCATGAGGACGGAAGTCGACCTTCATTGTAAGAGGTGTTAATTATGTCAGCCACAGTGGTAGCGTTTTCTTTAAGTATCCAGTTTGGAATTCCGCCTGGTCCACCAGCTTTACTTTGATTCAGTGCGCTCAGTTTTTTAAAGACGGAAAATTCCGAAACACAAAAACCCTCTGACCTCCCATCCGCATCGGCTTGCCGGTTGCTAGGCAACAATGGATTGAAATCTGACATAGGCCTATGGAACGCTTGATTGATTTCATTGGCCAGTTCGTCTAGGCTGGGGGAGCTTGAGTCTGAGTTATGTTCAATATTACTCAACATGGCGACAGTATCTTCACGCCTACTGACTTGTTCGGACATACCACACAATCTCTTAATTTCTTTCCACCAAATTGCAGGGACATAGCTTCTTAGTTGTTTAACCTTTGCATTATAGTATTTAGCGCGTATCCTTTTTCTTTCACGATTTACTTGATTTCTTAAACTACGGAATGTTATAAGGTCTCCTTGAGTAAAGGCTTTCTGACGACTATATGGATTAGCTTTTTTAGGACATCCAAGGTGGTTCGTTCGTTACAACGATCTTTTTCTTAATTGGTGCGATTGCGTCTAAACCAGTATTGATGATCAGTTCTAGAGTATTAACTTTGTCGTTACACGAGATTTGGTTGTTAACTAGCTCTTCAACATTCACTTCTTCATAGTACTGCCTCAATGCTAGACGTTTCGTGTGTCTCAGATCTCTAGATTTTGTGTGAAAACTCACTTTTGAGATGTGCGAACGAACCCGGGGTTGTACCATTATAGTATCGTGATCCGACAGCCCAAACGGTGGAAGTTTCCTTGGATTATCGTACAACAAGTCTAGGTTCGTCAATACTAAATCAAGAATGTTTCCCCCGCGGATGGGAAAATTTATTATATTTGTTTCAGGTTAAATGCATTTTTAATTCTTGATACTTTCAACTTATTAAAATCTCCCAACAAGATGGTACCACTGTTTGGAAATTGAGACTCGATACTTGTTAGGCTTTCATACAGGTAATGTATTATTGATGGGTCATCTGCACTTGGTGGATGGTACACAATACCCACTATGACATTCGTTATACCTCTGGGAAGCCGCGAAGGTCTGAAAAATGGCATCGAACAGATTTTCCAAAACTTGGTACTTTATTGTTTTCCGCACGTAGGCACAAATTCCGCCATGCTGCCCAACGCATCTGTCTCTTCTAATTAAATTGTACCCAGCAGCGGCAACTATTTGATCAGGAATATGTTCTTGAAGCCAAGTTTCCACAAAGCAACCAAGATCAACATTTGAATTGCCTAATACTTCTCGGATTTCGTCTATTTTTGGAGCCATAGACATAACATTCCACAATAACACTGAGGGCACGAACACGGTTGGCGATCCCTGGACTTCATTCTGGATTGTGGTTGGAATCGTGATTAACGTGCGAGTATTAATGTGGGGGGGGGGGGGGGGGGTGCTCGCGGTTTTAGAAAATAATTGTTGTCGATGAGTAATTCTTGTCGGAATCTGCATTTTTATCGTTTCGTAGTGCGATGAACAAGCTTCAGGTAATTGATCCAGTCCTGCTTGTGACAGCGACTGCGTGTTAAACGTGTCCGTTTTTTCCAATTGAGCTTTAAAAAATAATTATCATTCTTATACGATTCCGGTAAGCTGATATTATTTGGCCCCTGAACTGGTTGCGATTTAGGTTTTCCTTCTATGAGAGGCAACCTCTCCTTCCAATCTACTTGGGAGACCTTTATGCTTAGTATTTTTTGACATAGGTTGTATTGGAGTCTTGATGGCATTCGACGTATTCTAGCGTCTGTTGTCTTCATGGTGACATGAGATTTACCATTATTCAGACTAATATCAGAGTTATTCTCGTCTCTTGTACCCGTAGTCTCGTCAATAAGTATTGTTTTAGACGACATGCTCCGTTGGTTTTCTATTGTGTCATTACATTGGTACGTATCTTGCGTATCTAATGAGTATTTTTGTTGTTTCAGTGAGTCTCTCTCACTTTCGGCCTCTAATAATTTAGTTCTAAGTTCCTTAATAATATTATCACGATCCATAATTACTTTGTTCTTCTCATAAATGATTTTAAACAGCTCATTTACCGTGGACTCAGTTCTGCGATCATGAGTAAGACCACCACCATCACCGGGAAGCAAAATTTCACTGATTGACTCTATAATGCCATTTGTAGAATCAGTAACATTGTCAATAGAACTAATTTGTTTCTGCAAATCTTCAATGTCTAGCTTGACGTTTTTAATGTCATTTCCACACGGATTACAATCACAGGTATGATGACGAGATACATATAACTCTGGCTCAATTACAGCTTTAGTATCTGCAACGATTTCACACAGCTTTTCACAAGGTTCGGCAACTGGATCAGCCGTTTGAGTCGAAAACTTTGCATTCGAATTAGGGCTGTCAATGTTTGGTTCTACTAACATTCTAACTACAAAATTTTTAAGTACTATGCCGTCCGTTCCTTGGAATGACAGTGAATTCTGTTTCCCGGGGTACCAAGTTATGCTTAAATTAGCGTTTGTATACTGTTAAACTGCTTAGATTTACCGCCAGGTGATCTCCACCTACCGTTAAGGCGAACGATATTTTCGATAAAATACTTGAGTGAATCAAGGTCCTGCGTCCACTTTATTCGATTTCCTTCATATATCAAGTGAGCTTTATCCTTAAGTGATTTTATCGTATTCGTATCCACACATGCACTTTACAAGAAAATTGAGATTATCTAAGGAGCTCTCCGAAACATGACCAGCCGCCATTTTCACAATGAGTAAGACTTGCAATGACAACGCAAACAAACACGTTTAGCTCTCTCTCTAACCCTAACTACAGATTTTCCCGCAAAGTTAGCGCATTGATCGTCTTTGTCCTTCTGAAATAACTCCAATCAATCTTGAAAAAGCTTGATATGACGATAATACCGAAAAATATCTATGCTCCCATATATCGAAAATTTGAATATTTCAATGCGCACGATTTCTGAAAACACTATACGGGACTACGTTGCCACTCACAACGTAGCTACAAGATTACCCGAACTGCACGCATGCATTAAAATTCAGCTACATTTATGTTTTAGTTACTGACAGACACGTCAAAGAATTGTTGCCTTATTTACAACTCAAACACGATGGAAGGATCTGGCAAAATCGACTAAGACAAAGCGTTTTTATCCTGAAGTTAGAAGTTGTCGCAAAATGTTCTGAAGCAGCTTCGCCATCTAACAGGCAAACGTTTACAATATCGATCAAATAAAGTAACAATAAGTTTCCAATCGATGCTCATAAAATGTTGTTAATAGCATAAATACCTTGAATATCCCATGAATGCGGCACAGTGCATTGGTGTCAAACCGATCTGAAGAGGTGGATTACCAAATTTAACCTTATGTGAAGCCCCTGTAGCATCTGCGTCTTCAGTGTGGATGAATTGGCCAACATCTTGAAATCTCCCACAACATGCAGCCTGATGAAGATCATACTTGTGAATCCGCTTTTGTTTGAGATGATGGATATAACCAACTTTACTTAAGAATGACTCCTTGCATAAAGCGCACCAAAAAGCTTCGTCTCGTTCTTTATGCGAAAAGCTTTTTCTTAAATGTTTAATGAGAGCATAAGAATTTGGAAACGCAAGTTTAGGACAATACGGACATTCATATTCACTGCAGCAACGAGTGCAAGGGAGATGAGGATCTGGAAAAGACATTTTCTAGCTCCAGTCAGCATGCAAGAATCCTACACCTAAAAACAATAGAGAAGTGTACCACAGTAAATTAACATGTTACATTTTAATTACACTTTCAGAATATTTTCATGAGGTGAAAGATGGTGATAGCAACGAGGCGATAGCAGAGTTGAATGGAACATTGGAACCAATGTCCTGTTTATGCATGATATATACTTTAGTAAATTTTTGTTCCACTGCTTAGCTTAAATTTCTACACGGCCTTATAAAAAGCAACCATTTTAATTATTTGAAACTTTATCAGAAAACTATATATATGTTTAGTAGAAATTAATAGGTTTTTTGAGCTACCGTGTATAAAGAATTTTAAATAATAATAATTCCATCTTTCACCGAATGAAAATATTTTTACCATTGCACGATCGAATAAAAACATTCATTATTTGTTTGATATAATACCAAAATAGACTAATATTAAAAGGTTTACAACTACTGTAAGCTCCCGCCATTTTGACGAGTCGTATTTGCGTTAAATCCCATTTACTGAGTTTCGAATATCGGGTTAAAACAAACTGCGATCACAGTACGAGAAGCATTTTGACGGATGTGATTTATCGAAAACACAAAGAGTGCAATGGAATAAAATGTATAGTACAATTGCGCTCGCAAAGGGTGCAATGGAACGTATTCCATTGCCCTCTTGGGAAATGGAATTTTCTATTCAATATCACGTGACCATAAACAGCCAATTAACCATCAGAATTCAATAAGAATTATACAGCTTAAGTCGTATATGAGCTGAAAGCCGACGAGGCGCGTAAATATTACCGAAATCAGTAGAGTGTCTTTTCCGGAAGTTGAAAAGACAGTCGAAAGCCAGTAGAAACGTTCATGTTTTATGACGTCACGGTGAAGGAATGCAGCGTGGAACTTGTAAGTTATTTTACTTATTAGTAAACTTTATTTAGTTTGACAAATTGCCAATGGCTCGCCAAACACAAAACAAGCTTTTGAGCAAAGGGAGAAGTTCTAGGGTGAGGCGGTAAAACCGATGTTTTTTGAAAACCGAATTACTCGATGTTACTTTTGGAGAAAAACCGAAAAAACCGGAGGAAAACCGAAATCGAACCATACTTATACGGGTCTGTTGCAAATGAATCAACTTTGGCATTTACACACGAAAACTAAAGAGATTTTGTTTAAAATTTGATAACATCTTCAAAATACCTTACGTTTAATATCATTCTACAATTTCGCGCGAGCTTGAGGTCTTGAACGGATAAGCGGATCAAACGATGGTGAATTTTGATTCGCTGGTAATAAAGGCGGACGTCTGCGAAGACAGGTTTAAGATATTCATATAGCGTGTTGTGTCTTTTTTAAACCGTAGTTTCGATTTTCGAACATATTTTTAAAAAAAAAACCCGGTTCACTCGGTTTTTTCGGGGTTTTTTGGTCGGTTTTCGGTTTTTTGTAGAAACCGCCTCACACTAGGGAGAATCTTTATTCGTGGGAAGGCACTTAAGTAAAGTTACTAATAAGTAAAATAACTTACAAGTTCCACACTGCATTCCTTCACCGTGACGTCATAAAACATGAACGTTTCTACTGGCTTTCGACTATCTTTTCAACTTCCGGAAAAGACACTCTACTGATTTCGGTAATATGGGGGGGGGGCGGTGGT
>CACRXK020009145.1:0-19620 GCA_902702795.2 Paramuricea clavata
CTATGTAAATTAACAGCGTTTGACTTGCAAGACGTCAAAAACGGACGATTTCAACGCGCTGTCGTTTATCGCGTATTCATTTGCCCAAAGAAGTATTTACGTCAATTGAAAGCTTGTTTATTAAAGAGCCAACTAGTAGAAGCATGATCGATTTGGAGCTTTATCGCATTGTGAAAATCGATTTTGTTAAGAGGGTATCGTAAATGAAGTAAGATAGTGTGCTCCAAAACTACGATTATTTCTATTCCTAAAAGTAACTCAGATTTCCTGTAAGTCATGTACACAGTCCTTTGAATAACCGAAAACAAGATTTTTAGGGTTTTAGATCGATTAGAAACGGTTGTCGTCGTGAAATTTATCTGTAAAATCAGCGCATATTTTCCCAGAAAAAAATGGCGATTTAGGGTGGTCGTGTTAAAACGGCATTTTCTCAAAGTTAAAAAAGCATTTGACCTAAAAAAATATATGGTGCATTTTCCGATATAATAAGGTATATCTGGGCAAAATTTGAGCAAAATCGACTTTTCAGTTGTGGCCGCGAAATGTCTCATATGTTCGATTTTTACTGACATTCACTCTTAAGCATTTTCGGTATTATCTGTTAGGAGCACAAGTAGTGATGAGGACCGACCACAAACCTCTTCTAAAGATCCTGGAACAGAAAGATCCATTTGGACGAAGAGCGACATTGATGAGAAATAAAGCAGAATTCGAACCACGCATAGAGTTTATTCGAGGGCAGGATAATCACATGGCAGATGCTCTTAGTCGGATCGGATGGAATGTCAAGTGGGAAGAGAGAGATGAAGATACTAGTAAAGTGGCTACTATTGGTGGCTCTCAAGACGAGATTAGTCCATGCAAGGATGTAAGGTTGGACATAAATGATTTCAAATTGCAGCAAGAACGTGACCCAACCCTTAAGCCACATATTTCCACTCACCGAAAGGAACATGGTTTATTCACACGAGATCATAAGAAGCAAGTGTTACTTCCAGCAGCGCTTGTTCCCACCATATTATCATTAGCTCATGACGAAACAGGGCTCCAAGGAGCAGATAAAATGCTTGCAAGAATTGAACCTCATTATTGGTGGCCAAAGATGAAAGCAGAAGTAGAGAACTTTGCAAAAACGTGCCAACGCTGTGCTGCTACTCTTGCCCAGGGACATTTGCGTTGATAGAAGTAGATCTCAAAGGTCCATTACCGAGAACGAAAGAGGGATTTGACAATATTGTTGTGATAACAGATCCATGTACAAAATATGCAGAGATGCATCCAATTCAAGGACAAACCAGCCAAGTTGTTTGTAAGACACTCATGGGTTGAATATCAAGATATGGTTTACCAAACAAAGTGCACTCTGACAATGGACCTTGTTTCATAAGCGAAACATTTGAACAGTTTTGCATAACCCAAGGCATTGAGCATACTTTCAGTCCACCCTATAGGCCACAAGGAAACGCGGGTGTAGAACGGATTAATCGTACGATGGGGGAAGCACTCACAAAATTGGTAGATAAACATCCCAACCGATGGTCTCAACACCTACCTGACGTACAACTAGCATACAACACAGCAGTTCATACAAGTAGAGGAGTTTCGCCGTACGAACAAGTTTTCAAGGAGCACCCGCGATCAAAATTCAAAATTATAACAGAAAAGATATCACCAGCAACGGTTAGAGAGAAAACGGAACGATTGCGCGAGAATGTTAGTGAAGTATTCCAAAAAGCACAAGAGTCCGATGCCAAGTTAGCGGAAAAACGCAGAGAACGGTACAACAGTAAAACTTAATTTAAATCGTTGGGGGTGGGTCAACAAGTTTGGAAAAGAAATTTACGAGCAAAAACATTTGCAGATCAATGGACGGGACTCTATGTCGTGGTAAAGCCCACGTCGGTAACCAAAACATCTTATGTAGTGAGAAGGAATAATGGAACTAAAGAAGAAATTGTCCATTACAATTACCTTAAACCTTATCAGATTCGACCTGTCAAGAAACCAAAGTCAAGGAATCCACTAAAGAAGAATGGGGTCGGACACCCAGCACTGGGCACCAGTGAGGACAGTGAATCTGACAGCAGAGAAGAGGAAATGCAACCAGAGAGAAGATATCCAGAAAGAATTCGAAGACCTCCAGAAAAATACACATAATACTTTTAAAGGGGGGGAGTGGTGTGATATATTGACATTTATACTTACATTGAAATAGATACTCGTAAATAGCAAGGCTGTTTGCAGGTTATTAGGCATGGACCTTCTGTCTTAATAATTAACTTGAAGACTAGGACTATTATTGTACATGTGTTCGGAGTAATACAATGTATAAATTTACACATGTTACTTCGAACGCATAATAACACAAATTTTTGAACCTGCGGCCCTGCGATTCATGCAGCGCTCTAAACAACTGAGCTACAGAGTCCGGTTGTCGAGTGAATTCCTCGCAAATTACAAGGTTTTCTTCCAAACGATTTATTTGTTTATGGACAGGAAACTGTTAGTGGTTAAACGCTATTACAAACATCACTTCATCAGTGAACCAAACTCAGTGAAATTAATATTTTTCGATGGTGTACCTTTAATCCTGTTATCTCCAGTCGTGAGAAATCCAAGAGCTGATAATCTGTAATTGATCGTCACTAGTATCACGTCACCGACTGCTACGAAATTTGGACCTGGATACAAGCCAGAGTGTCCGGACACAAACGCACCGCCATGTATCCAAACCTAGCGAGAATATGAAGTACGTCAATCAAAGCATTTTTTTACAATATGCCATTTTATCAAAATAATAATATTTTCTCACTGATTAAATTTCAATTTCTCCTAACGTAAGCAAAATACAAAACGTTTCTTATTGGTCGCTAAGAAATAGACTGATCGGACATTGCTGTGCTTATCACGGCAATGAATTGCAAGCTAGTGGAGCCTCGAAAACGCAAAATAATCAAAATTTAGATTTTGACGATTTAAGGCTTTGCTTTCAATGGTAAAAAAAGGATCAGACATTTAAGGGTATTTATTTAATTTGAATTAATTTCAATATTTGCCGCATTTATACAGTTTTGTTGTTGTACAATAGACTAATCATTGTGTTGTGGAGCTGTGTTCTGACTCTGTTTATGTTTTCCTACTTGACTTGTTTAATTTGTTTTGCACCGGTAATATCTATGTCCTGGATGCTGTAGATACTTTAATGTAGCCAGGATCCAGTTCATCAGTTTTGCTGTTTTAGAAGTGTATTCTAAACTTTCCTGCCAAACTTTATGGTAAGCTCGGGAAAAACTCGTCAACTCAAGAATATGAGCTTTAATTAAACTCGGCTTTTTACATACAATTTGGTTAAAATAAATCAATTCTGGCAAAAGTTTTATTGTATATATTGATTATATATTGAAATGTTCTCCAAACAGAGGTAAATGTTTTTGCTGTGCTCGATTGTGTTACTGTAAGAGCACGCATTTCAGCCACAAACCGTGCTTATATAACATGTATCTTATAATCGTTGTTTAGACACGGATTTACGGTTGCTAAGAGGCCAGATCTCAGAACAGTACCATCAGTACCAATTAGAAGTAGATGTTGACGCACCTTCAAATGTGGCTGTTGTAGGCCTACTTTGGGGGCCAAGGTTGCCTAATGTCGCCAAATTTCGCCTAATGACGCCTAATTTCGCCCAATTTCGCCCATGTGCACCCAATTTTTGAACTTTGCCTAACAGTCTATTCGCTGTCGCCTAATTTTGCATAATGTCTGATACAACACATGTGGCCTTGTATAATTGTTCATCCTAATTAGCACTATTATATAATGGTTCATCCTAATTAGTATTCTTTTGTAGTCGTATTTTAAGCTATTCAAAACGCTCGTTGTCGTGTTTTATCAGATATAAAACACTCGACTGCGCCTCGCATTTTATATCTGATAAAACACTCCTACTCGTGTTTTAAATAGTACATACGTAGACTATAAATAAAGAAAATTATCTATAGTATGTTCAAAATACGACTTTGCAGTTTGTAAAATAAAATTACTTACTTTTCGACGAAGCTACGATGATCGACAACTCATAATTAGGCAGCATCGCAAAAGATACAGAGCAATGAATGCACCACAGAAAGATCTACGGTACAGGTTATTATAAAATGTCGCCAAGGCCCGCCATAATCAATTATTATGTTTCCTTACACTAAGTAGTACAAGTTAGAAGCTAAACCATTAAATTATACGTGCCGTGGTATTGCGGGCTCAAATCCCACCCGCCATTTCTTTCAAGCATTTCTCTATATTAACGAATACTGAATAGAAGGGGGTAATGGGGTATTTTCGTGCTGCGTATTGGGGTAATTTAATTATTCGTTCTTCGTTCCGTCATCTTTTTATTAAACGTTTTTCGATCCCGACATGGATGCCGTGTATCGTGCTTGCGGTGTATTCAGTATGTGTTCTCCGTTTTCAGCTGTTTTTAAAGACGGTTATTTCTCGTTTCTGGACAATATATTCCATTAATTTTGTTTCTGGATTTTAGCTATGTTTTGATTGGGGAACGGAGGTTTCAAAGTTTATATAAGTCATGAACATCGACGCAATTGTAAACAAATAGGTGAACACACCGCCTAGTACAGACTGTTTATATTCACCTTTAAGACTTTTAAGTATCATTGTTGCTTACATTTCATGTTCACTTTATATTTCAGATTCGTAATAAAATTTATTTTACGTGCTTCAGGACTTCCTTCTTTTATTTTTCATGCTTCAAGATCGCTGCATATTATTTTTCGTGCTTCAGGATCGGTACCCCCCCCCCCACCCCCCATTACCCCCCTCTGAATACACGAATATAACGTTTTGCGAAATCAATTCTTGTTTCTATTTATTAATTTATATCAGATTCTTGCTGGAAATATATCAAACAAGGTACTTTCATCGTTATTTTGTGATTTACTTACTTACTAATAAAAAACCCGATACCAAACACCACAATGTAGTAATGTACGTACACAGTATAGTTGAACATATTAACTTTATAATTTATACTGTAACTACAGTACAAGAAAACTATACTAATAAAACGTTTGCAACCGTTGAAAGCCTCTCAACTAACGTTTAAAGTTAATAAATATGATTGGTTAAAACACAAACTTATTGGCTTACATTTAAGCGAGCAAATTTATTAGCACCTTGCCCACTTCCATCACTGCATACCACAGTCCATAAACAGGTTTTAAAACTCTATGAGGTGTTTACACCAGTCAATTTAATAAGAAGTCAGAGTTCCATGATACTGTAAATGTACCATGCACTGGGCATGTATGTGTACTGCGGTATAAACTTTGAGTAAATTGTCAGGCTAACAGTTAGAGAAATGTCCTTGTCAGGCTAGCAGTTAGAGAAATGTCCCATATTTTTGCAAACTATTTGTAATAAACTAATTGTGTTCTTTGCCACAGGAACCAATTTTTGATAACTAAATTATATTTTGATATTTACTGTTGTATTTTCCATGTAGATGCATAATTTGTGTATTATAATATTTGACATTATCTGGATATTGCTGTTCAGTTTTGTCCAATGTTGCCTAATGTCGCCCAGTTTCGCCCAGCGTCGCACACTACTTTTCTTTGAAAATTGCCAATGTCGCCTAATGTCGCACAATGTTGCACATAATAACGGCGACCTTGGCCCCCAAAGTAGACCTTGTTGTATACAAGATGTGATGAATGTCGTTGTTACTAGTCTAGGTACGGTTTCTAATAACGGTAGTTCACAGATTTGTTTTTTACTAAAAGTGTAAAATTTATTTCTTGTCACGGTCCCCTACAAGTTAATTAATTAGCTTTGCTTAAGTTCGCTTCGCCCTATAAGGTAATCCAGGAATCCAGAATCCGACTTTTAATCCCCAAGCCAATGGCGCGGAGCGCCGTTCCGGGCGTAAGCCCGGGGCGAGGGTACTAATCCCCCCCGGCTATTTGCACCTGGGGAAACGAAAGCATTAGCGAAGTCTAAAGTTCATCAATGATCGCGGGCGTAGCTCAATAACGGTGTGGGTGGTCATCCTCACTGATCTCAAAAATATGGCTGATTGCTTGTAGGAGTGGGATAAGCAAGATTTCAATTTTATTAAAAGACATATATTTGAAAAATCGTTTCATATACAACCAGCTTGAAGCAATTTTGTTTGAAAAATGAGAAGAATTGATTTACTATGGGAAATCGTGAAATATACGGCAAGTTTGCCTTGAATATTTAATATTTACGAATTAGGTTGCTTTAACTTTTTGCCTAAAAACATGAACTGTTTTCCTTTTTAACGAAGCTCTAAGTTTCATAAATTCCCGTTTAATTTAAGAAAAAATCTTAAAATGTAAAGGAAAACAAATTGATTTGAAGACTGAACTGAAGTTACATAACAATTTATTTTATTTGTATTAAACTTATTATGTTTTGTTAAGTAAAAACAGTTTACCGGCAAATGTAGTTTAGTTGAATGAAAGTTCATTTCGAAACATTTTACAAAGCGTTTCAAGTTAAACTTTACATTAAATCAAAGCTCACAAAATGCAAAATAATATACTTACAGTATATATTTCGGAAATGTGTTGTTGTATAGTTAAAAGTACGAATCTTTCAACTATTTTGCAGTTTTGTACAAAAATATTAAAAATATTAAAAATTTAAGAATATCGTGTTGTCATGGCAACACTTGAGCGCGAGCCTGCGTTCAGTGTTGGCCATTTCTGAATACTTTATGTGAATTTAATGTTTGGAAAATATTGGCCAGGGGTTACTGCATGCACGTATTTCTACATAGTTAATAGAGGGGAAGGTTTGGAAACTCATTAGCATTACAATAAACCTCACTATCTCTGTTTTTGTTCAGGTTTATGCAAAAATGTGGTCTTTCATCGTCACGTGCGTATTGTATTTTTCCTCAACAAGCCAATAGCAACGGTTTTGTCCAATTGCCCATCCATGACTTTAACAATAGGACATTTTGAACATTCCTATTGGTTGACTTGAGAAAAATACAATACGCACGTGACGATGAAAGACCACATTTTTGCATAAACCTGAACAACATAGATAATGAGGTTTATTGTGATTTTATTGTAATGCTAACGAGTTTCCAAACAATCCCCTCTATTAACTATGATTTCTAGTAGCTTTGCAATCCGGAATTCAGACAGTGGAATCCAGAATCCAAACATCGAAGGAGTCCAGAATCCTTATCTTGGGACGATTTCTGGAATCCGGAATCCACAACCGATCTGGAATCCAAGTAGTGAAATTCAGACTCCAAAGAGCGGATTTCGGAATCCAAGGAATGAAATTCGGAATCCACGGTCTGCATGAATAATTACCTTACATGGGCCGATTTGCTAAATAAAACGGAAATCTCATACACGTAACATGGGGTTAAAGATTGATAAAACAAGCCACTGCACAACAGTGACCACACAGTTTTAAAAGCTCTTCTGTTAAGACAATTTTAACACTTTCAATTCATACGCATTTTAACTAAACAAACAGATATCTTACCATAACACTCGCATTCTGAGAACGTGGAAATGGTGTCCACACGTTGAGTATTAAACAGTCTTCAGTGATTGTCACTCCAGATTGCCATGGTTGAACACATGCAATTATATCTTTGGTACTATTCAATATGCCTAAATAAAAACACGTTTCCTCTTAAAAGTATTCTTGCCGTTCTAGTTGACATGGAAGCATTTAGAAGAAGGCCTTAATGGAGATCTGAGAATCTGGATTGACAGTTTGACCTTTTAGTAAACAACCATAAATATACGTTGTAATGAGACTCATAAACATTCATATTGTGTACTTGTGTTCATTTTTGTGTTGCATTCTGTCGTCATTTTCAGGTCAGTGTAAACGCTTCAGCAGGCGTCTTGTTAAAATTACTTCGCCAAAGAACTCTTTAGATGGGTCGTTTTTTAAGCCATTTACAACTCTCGCAGTCCGTGCTTTATCAGATATAAAACACTTGAGCTGCGCTCTTATGTTTTATATCTGATAAAGAACTCCTGCTCGTGTTCTAATAGTACTTTTAAAATAGTACTTTTAAAATAGTAATTTTAAAATAGTACTCCCAAAACTGATGTTGGGTAAATGAAAAAGGACAGCATACAATTTTAGTGTATTTTTATTAATTACCCATTTCATTTTTGTTTAGGCTAGTTAAGATTACAATTTTGGAAAAGTGGTAACCATTTCCCGTTTGTAATCTAAAATGACTGAAAATTGCAAATTTCGCATGGCTATATTATCCGCATTTTACAACATTTCGGAACGAAACTTTGGAATATTACTAATTTTGTGATGCTCTTTCATGCTATGATGGAATTTTGTCTAGACTTGTTGAGATCAAAATTTTGGTTAATTGGGGAATGGTCCATTAATACATATTATATTATTTTGTATACAACCCAACATTTCAAGATGAGACAACTTTCAATAGGGACCAAGAACTTTTCTAAATCATAAAGCTGTGTTACCCTCAATTCTTAAACTTTACTATTTTTCATACGATGGACACTAGAGAACAAATTTCCTTCCGCATTCGCAATCATTTGTTTCAACGAGTTTGTTTACCGTCGTCGCGTTCCCGTCCTACATGCTTAAAGTCACCCTGTGAAATTTTGAGAACCCGCGCGCAACGTACCTCTTGGCGGTTCTGCGGGAGAGATGATTATAGTTGACTGGTGACCAAAAAAGCAAAAATAAAAGTTGAAACGAGTGCTCACGGGAGTCGGTCAAACGTGAGCTAGAGTTGCAACTATTCTAACAACTTTTGTCCTTGTTCAAAGCCCTACGATCAAACGAAGATGAGAGTACTCTCTAGCACGTGTGTAAAACGAGCCATGTGATTGCAATGGAAGACGTCTGATGGAGGCACTAGAATGGAGTGTCGAAATGTTGGGTCGTGGATGTGATTCGATCAAGGCGGGATTGCATTCATTCATTGAATTCAAAGTCCATGCATATAGTGAAAAACGAAAACTTGACATAATATGCAACAACTATTGAATGAGGTTGGGCATGATATCAAGAATTATCAATTTTTAAAAAGACATCCGCACGTTCGAGTTCAATTTGTCGAAAATTATAATAATCAGTTCTTATTCCCATTTTCAGAAGGTCTTTCTTTTTGTGTCAAGCGGAAATATCAGTCAGAGCTATATTGGAAATGTTTCGACATTCTCGCCCTGAATGTCCAAACAAGTATCACGAAATATTTGGATTTGGCTAATTTGAGCATGGAGATTTAAATTCTGATGTTCATTTCTGATGTCAATTCGGATAGGAGAACATATTAAAATTTGTCTCCCTTAACCAAAAGCGGCGCCATATTGTTTTGATCGCGTTTTAACATTTCGTATTCGTATTTCCAGAGCATGACGTCATAACGTTGATTTTTGTATATCAACGCTATATTGACGTCGTCACTCTGTTTAATATTACTCGTCCAAACTACGTACATGGTCTTTTACAATCTTGGACAAAACCCAAGAATTTTGTATGGAGGGAAAGGTAGTATCAACCAGTTGTGTCTAAGATTGTAGCTATTGAGTCAGTATTATCGACCGCAGTTAGCTGTTAGCCAATCAGAAACCATCAATTATTTTAAATAGATGATAATGCAAATTAAAACATTATTTACCTTTCCAAGGTCTTTTGGGTTGAGGTTTTTTAAACCTCAGTTGACCAACTGGAGCTTCAGCATACGGAATATTGAGGAACTTCTGGACCCTGATTCCAGATAAACTGGAGGACTGGATCTTGCCTCTTATCGAACCTAACTTGGTCTTGATCACTGTAGAATATATATACAAAATTACTTCAGTCAAATATAGACTAACATTATAAACTCAAAGTGGAATGCATTCTGATTATTAGGTATATAATACAAGATAACACACACTGCACCTCCGCCACGTGGATAAATTACAGATTTAGCCTAATTACGCATTCAGATTCCTCTACCCAGCCAAGAATGCCACCGTGAAACTTTAGTTAATTTCTAGCTGGTATCCAATTTTATCGAAATTAAAATGAAACCAAAATTTAATCTATCTGTTCTTTGACAATGGCCATTAGCCTTGCACATTTTTGTATAAATAGATTTGATATATTTTGGCTACAGGCATAATAATTAACTAGCAATTAATTGGGATTTTGCTGACGGCTGTTTAAAAACCGCTCGATTTAACCTAAAATTCAAAGCAAATTTTCCAACAGCTTTTGTTTTATACACCTAGAAATATTTTAAATTTGTTCACAGGGGCGTAGGAAAATCAAAATGTTGGGGGGGAGGTCACCGGCTTCGAGGGGCACTTTCGAATAATGAAAAGGGCACCTAAACAAATTTTCCCGGAAATGTTGGCGACGGGATTGGAGGGGGGGGGGGAGGGGACGAAAACAATTTTGCAATCATATCATATTCCATGCTTAATATAATACATTTGCCCAAATTTCGAATTACAACGTACAATCAACGTTTTTACCCCATTTAAAAAAAAATTAACCAAAAGTTAAATCTATTTGTTTCATGGACATTTATTTATTTAAGGGCAGTTTTCTCAAGAATTGCAGATTATTTTCTAAACTACATTTTTCACGAAGACAAAGGGCACTTTTCCAACGAAGAGAGGGCAAAACGTGGGGGGCCTAGGCCGCCTTGCCCCCCTCCCCCCGGTTCCTACACCCCTGTTTGTTCAGAAATCTTGTGTGGATCAATGAGATTTTCGTTTCTGAAGTTTGGGAGAAACAGATATGCAGAAATACAGCAACAGAAACAGCAGACTAAATTTTAACCCAGGGTTAGCGCCTATACTGCTTTGATACGGCCACATGTAAAATCACAACCTCCTGGCGAAAGTAACAACATTCAACAAAAGCCTATAGCTTGCATCATTAACTCATGCCGATTATGGTTGTCGGACGTTTGTTTTCACTATTAGTATTATATTCTTATTAAACTTTTGTTTATAGGGATATATGGCATTAGTAGTAATAATTTCAGTATTCAAAAATAATTTTTGAGCATTCTGACTGGTTATAGCACCTTTAGCAGTAACTCTGAGGCAATATCAAGTTACTGCTCAGACTGCTCTGAACAGTACTACTACAGTTTCTGTATTGCTTTTCCAAAATATGGCTAAAAATCTGACGCAATTAAATTATTTACGAAAAATTATATTCATAAAATAAACGTTATTCGTCGTATAAATTAACCTTTTTCAATACTGAAATTATAATAAATGACGCCTTCGCTTTCGGCTCAGTGAATATAGGCTTGTAATCACCTAATTCATCTCGTCGTGGGCGACTAATTGTTAAATAAAAATTTAGTTTGTCTCATTTAAAAAAACTTTAAAAATTAGAGAAAAACGTTAACTTTTTACAACTCTTTCAAATGTTGCTTAGCTCTACAAATATTTTGATTGAAGTCATCACACATTAGTGCATTTCCGCCATCTTGGATGACTATTGAATATATGCATGTTACGTCAATATATCACAAGCAGGGTCACGCAAATATTTCACCCAAATATGCATTGGTCATTACCCAGATAGCATTAGGATTAGGGTAAGATTATGGAGGCAAATGAATGTGAATATCTTTAAATTTAGCTGCTATATAGGCTATAGCTCATTAATCTGAGCCGCTCATATACTAGTCAATGTTCAGGCTATCTTCAGTTGTTATTTTTGTTATTCCACGGTATCGAGTAGGAAGAAAGGTGAACGCCAAAATCTTTGCGTTGCAATGTGAAATTCATAGATAATGAATCTCTTTAGAGTTTAGGAACAAGACTGCTGATCGTTGCCATGACCAAAGGTCTGCCACACGTAATTATGTTGAGAATGTTCTCGACATAAATACTTGTCTCTCTGTTGCAATATTTCCACAAAATTTTTTAGCAATATCATCACACCTTCCGCTTGATTGGCTGATATCTCACAAAGAACATTGACGAGGAAATATACAACTATGATCAACATCATTTCCTGTAAAACATTGAGGACATCAAATATACAGTAAATGAACTATTAATAATTTACAGTGAATGTATTTTATGGTTTTAACTTTTAAATGAACCACAAATTAAATAATACCTTAATATGCAGAATATATCTCAGAGTACGTATCATGCAAAGATAATACTCAACTAAACCCCCTTTAGGGTTTTTCATAAATTAAAAAATAGACAACTTTGAAAACGTTCTCAATTTCACAAGTCGGTTCATTTAATGAAATTTTTGATAAATATAGATTGTTTGGATACTTACAGTATAATTTAAAATAAACAAAAAATTCGTAAAGATAAATTTTCCAGAGCAGGGTGGGCTGCTTTTTAGCAGCATTAAAAATAGCTTGCGCGCAAAATTTAAAGGTTTAAAACTCATTTTGCCGATTTCATCGGCGTGAAATCTGTTATGCGTTTTATCAATGATCCAAATATCAGAAAATGTACTCAATTTCTTATAAATAGCTGCTGAAACGTCAGTTTTGGCACTAATGCCTATCACGCATGCTTAATTCATTCATTTACCTAATTTGCATAGTAATTGTTATTGTTATTATAAAGAAACTAATTAAAGGACTAAGTCTTATAAATTGAGTAAATTTTCTGATATTTGGACCATTGATAAAACGCATAACAAATTTCTCGCCGAGGAATTCAAAATGCGTTTTAACTTTTACATTTTGCGCACAAGCTTTTTTAATGCTGCTAAAAAGACACCCTCTGCTTTTGAAAATTTATCTCTACGAAAAAGTACCCAAACAATCTATAGCTATATATTTATCAAAAAATTTATGAAATGAATGGATTTCTGAAATTGAGAGCTGTTTCAAAATTGTGTACTTTTTATACACCCTGCATGTATACTATTCGCGATATTTATTTCCTATAGGCTAATGAATCTACTTGTATTTATTCGGTTCTAACAAGCGCAAAATGCTGGCCCTTATTGCACCATTCGCAACATCTTCGGCCTCGATCTGGGTTTTTCAAGATCAAGTTGAGAAAAGTAAAGCAAAACAAAAGTAATTTCTACTGTATCTTGATTATTTTAAGTATGTTTTTCCGAAAGCCAGATCCATGTAGACTTTGGTGGTTACACAATCATTTATGCTTGCTCGACGCTTATATTTAGTTATATTTACAGCGGTCAAAATGCGAAAGATCTTAATCCAAGGCTGTTCCGAAGTTTAGACGCAAAGGCAATACTCAGGTATTCTTGATAATACCGAAGCGTGTATACAGTAAAATGAAACGTTCAAGGCAATATTATATGCCAATATTGTCAACCCAACATCGTCCAACACTGCAATGTACTGTTTGGAGAATTTGTGTGTTCGTTGGCTGGTGATCAGGTTTAGCCAAGATTTGACAATCAAAACTTTCACTCAAACATTGGCGCAACAATGTCCTAGGCGATGCTGCATGGAGTTGTCTGAACGTTATATAAACACATTTTTACAGCTGGATTTGAAATACGAATTACATAATCGCTGAATGATTTCAACCCACCTGCTTGGTGCTGATCATGAATCTAGCCACTTTACCACTTGATTTAACACGCCGTCACTGTCGCTGTGAATGTGATGTTGCCCTGAAATAATACTATATATTTATCAATTCTGGCCGGCAACCTTGTTTTATACCTAAAGTAATAATTTATTCAACTTCACATATGTGAAATGATATTGTTAGCTTGACATATAAGCAGTATTTTTTTATGTCACTCTTATTAGAGGACAGTGCATGTGCAATATAATATTTATATACCTTATTGTAGTATAATAAATAATTGTTGCATATATTGGAAAGATTTTGGCAGAGACTGCTATATGCTGAATTTTGGCAGAGACTGCTATATATTTAAAGCAAAGTATAAGAGTTTAGATTGGAAACAATCCACATACAAACGAAGTGATAACTCTCTGAGAGGTGCAAAATGCACCAACATGCACTAAGTATCACCAGGCTGGTCAGTATTGTTTGGTAAATCTAGCACAAACGTTGGTAATTTTAAAATTTAATTTGATTCAAAGACAATACATGGTGTGTTAGCCTATATTTAAATTTTGTAAAACTGATAGTCTATATTACTCCGAGTCTTGAAGTATTCTAAAAAACGAGTGATTACTAATACTTGGCTGAAATGAATTTCAGAATAAAAAAGAATAACAACCATTTTTTAAATTGGTCTATACAACAGACAGTTCGTATAAGAATCTGCATGTTTATTAAGCTAGAGTAAACTACAAACTATGACAATGAAATCTTTATATATGTATTATGTAATTATCAATTGTCAACACATTTACTGTCGTCCTCATAGAATAAAGTTCAGTTGACCAAATAAAAAATGACATAAAATGCTACCATGGTAAGCCAAGCCCGCAGTGTAATGAAATTTTTCGTTGAACCACTCGTTTCTTTTTCAATAAATCCTTCAGGATCATTCAGAAATTCACAATGTTTTTCACGTAATTTTGTTCTCACGGTCATCTGAGAAAAACTTTCCATGTCCAGAAATTCTTCATTACTATCGCTATGTTGAGGCCATAATGGTAAAGTGTCGACATTGCCTATCACAATCGGTAACTTTCTGGTGCCGGAATTTGGATCTCTGTATAAAGAAATGGAATTATTGATGAGATTCTAGTTAAAAATATTATTGCCCAGCAAATAACTCGTAAAAGAGGCATTTTCAAAAAATAACATTTGGAATATAAAAAATATTTATTGAATAACGTTTCGTCACATTACAAGCGACATCATCAGACTAAATACAGTTAAGCTATTTCACCTATTTTTAATATAACAAATTTTGAAAAAATATATGAATCTCCGAGCATTGCGGAATATCGGCTTTGACTGGCAATCCTCTTTCGTGTGTTTCAAAATCTAGTATTTCGGATCATTCTAAGAAGCCGGTCATCCAATTGAACCAAGTGATTTTAAAACTGTTACTTCAGCTAATTCTAACCATGATATTCTTATTAAAGGCACAGTTCAGCTTTTTGAATGATGGTTTTTAAGGCGCATTTCGGCCCTTTTAATTGAAAAAACTAACCGGAAAATCAATTAAGTATAATTCAAAATCCGTAAACTCGAAGTTTTTAACAATAAAAATGTTTTAAAATGTTAAAAACATCGAGTTTGGTGATCTTGAATTATGCTTAATTGATTTTCCTAGTTAGTTTTTTCAATTAAAATTAAGAGCTGAAATGTGCCTTAAAAACCATCGTTCAAAAGGCTGAACTGTGCCTTTAAAGAAAGCTTACTAATTGCTCAAACTAAACCATGGCTTAATAATAATGTCCGATCCTTTCCGTTAACACTCTTCTTAAGTAGGTGTTTTATCTTGTTAATTTACTAATATCTTTTAACACTGACGCTAACCACCTGACATTCCTTTTTAATCTATATCTTTCACTAATCTCAGCATCTTGTGCATGTCAATATACCATGAACATTGTATATTTCTAATTTTAACTTTTTAACCGTTTGTAATTGTATATCATATATTTTTTCAAAATTTGTCATAAAATAGATGAAATAACTGTATTTAGTCTGATGATGTCGCTTGTAATGTGACGAAACGTTACTCAATAAATATTTTTTATATTCCAAATGTTTTTTTTGAATATGCTTCTTTTACGAGTTATTTGCTGGGCAATAATATTTTTAACTAGAATTTGATTTCCGCCTGGTGTTTTTATATTGCTGATATATTGATGAGATTTCATCTTATACTAGGTGGGATCTCAATGTTATCTCATACCTAGCGTATGGTGGCTGTCCTATTGGCTACGAGGGTTCGAGATCGATGTTTTCGGCGGCGGCCATTATGAACAAATTTCAGACGAAGATTTAAATAAAAAACAAGACGCTCTGTTGAGCGTTTAGTCGCAGGGCTTCTGCGCTTATCGCTCTCTCTTCTGGGAGCAGTGTATAAGCGCAGAAGCCCTGGGTACGACGTTGATATCATTTATTGGATTTATCTGGCTTAGGCCAACTTCGAGGACACTGGAAACCAGGCTTAAACAAATTTATTGCAACTCCACATTTTGACCCTTCAACTGATTTTCTCAAAAAATTTAATGCCCCCCCCTTCTCGTAAATTATTTATACTCATGGGGTCTTGGCCCCACCTTTTGTCCCCCCCCCCTCCCTCTTCCATAAATAAGGACTGGTCCCCAACTGCAGGAAAAATATGTGCACTTCACAGAACATTTATAACAATTCATAATTTATCACTTTTGCCTCAGGCTGGGTAAGCACAACAAAAGTTGCCAAATAGGCCCTTTGAAGGTAGCTTGCGTGTCAGGCTCGACGCTTGAAATAGAGCCTGTTATACCCTGTGAGCAAAGTCCTCTCGTATTTCTTCTCGGCGCGGCACAGAGAAGCGAGAGAGACTCTGCAGAACTTGTGTATAAATTCATTCGAGCATGCGTGAAGGTTGCTAAGCAACTGCCTATTTCCCAAAAGAAGATTTAATAAGTAGTTTCCGGTTCGGATCAAAACCGGTTATAAAACTGGTATCAAACCTGAAATTACTCATAATTATCCAAGTTTTTGGATTGTCGGCTCCACAAAGAATATACACAAGTTCTGCAGAGTCTCTCTCGTGCTGAGAAGAAATACTAGAGGACTTTGCTCGCAGGGTAAGTCTGTTACTGAAGTCAATAAAAAGTGGACAGTGATTGGGATGCACAAAAATAACAACCAATCAAAATGGCGATTGTTAATTACGTATCAGTCAATTCCAGCAGTGCCCATCCCCCCCCTGGGGAGAAAATGGCCAACTTTTCCACCAATATCTCAAAACTAAATATTCCAATTTTCATCGAATGGCCAGGAATTACATATTAAATAATAATAATAATAATAATAACTGTTATTGACTGCAGCAAAGGCAGACAGGCAGTCATTAACATAGCCAAAAAGTAGTTAAAGTACAATTACAAACTACGGAATATCAATACGTAAACAACAATTCGGCATTACCTTAAAAACAAAGCTATTTATTTCTGACCAATGGGAATTTTGCGTACGAATCATGTGCATCAATCCTTTTTACTGACCTCAGTAGCAGGCTCTATTTCAAGCATAGAGCCTGACACGCAGGCTAGTGGTTGACATGCAGAGTCGACTAGTACATGTTCATATTATACCCATTGTCACCCAATTCTAATTTTTGGATAACTCATATTTTTGTAGTATAGCTACCTTTACAATCAAGCATTTAAATTGTATATGCGAGGTAATTAGTTTTTCTCACGGCCGATCTTTCCGCCATTTTTGGGGTACGTACTGCCTCTCCTACTTTTGAGAGTCTCACGGCCATGAAATACAACGTTTTAGTAGTTGTTTGTATAATGGTAAATTTACAGTTACAGCTTTTAAAAATCGATTTTTACGTTGTTTGAATTGTCTAGAATCTTTCACGAGGGCAGACAGTACCCCAAAAATGGCGAATTTTGGCCTTGCCCTTGGTGAGAAAGCCTAATTGGATGGCATCGTGCAGTTCAGAAATGGTGCTATCACTTAATTTTGTTGTCAGGGCTTTGCTGTTGTGTTGGTGTCGGCTATTTTACGAGTTTGCAAGTTAGTGTACAAATTCACATAATTTACACTGACCGAATATAATTTTCATCTAATATATAAATTAATTTCATCCGTTTCTTCTCTTTCATTAATGATCAATGATGTATTTTATTCGGATAATATTTTAATAGATTCTTCCATATCCAGTTCATGTTTTGCCGACTGGGAAAACAATTTTCCGACTGGGATACAATAATATGCCGAATACCTAACGACTGGGGGATGTCCCCCGCCCCTCTAGCGCCGCCCCTGCATATTATTATAAACCTCTAAAGTCTAAACAACCTATCTTGAAAAATTTTGGGTGGCTTGGTGCAAAGGTGCGGGTGAGTTTTCAAGTCTGTATGTGTGAAAAACAGGTATGACCTTTCTGAAGCTAGCCCTGCAAAAAAATAATATACACTAACGTTTTCCCTAATTCTAGCCCTAACACCTGAACTTATTACTGACAATGTTTATATACATTCCTGGATATGTAAAGTATAGTTTTGCACCTTCCTGCTCTTTTTTAGATCAAAATAAAAATTATACATTTCGTGTATAGGTTTATGTACAAGTATTGTTGACATCGGCAGTCAACAATACTTGTACATAAAGCATACGACTTGATTTGGCATGGGTTTATTATTTTCAACATCAGCTCCACCTTTGAATTTACTATATGAGTAAAATCTTAAACACGTCCGAATTTATCATTATGATAAATTCGCGGCACACTTTGAATTTATCAATAGAGTTAATCATAAAACCACAAGCATTAGACAAGGCTTCTTGTTATAAATGCAATGGCACTTAGAAAAGTTTAAAAAGTTAGGGGGTTAGTGGTTGGAGTTGGGGTTAGTGTTAGCACGGTTAATAGAATTAGATGGTTAGGCTAGCCGGCAAACTTCAAAGGGAGCGGCAAATTATGTCGAGAACCACTTTTATTTGTGTCACGTGACGAGGAAAGGGGGTGCTTTGTGATGAGTGATTAGGAAAACATATGGGCGAGAACATAATATGCCAACAAAAGATCATATTTCAAAACGCTATAGGGCTTCTGAGATCAAAGTGGAAATTGAAACAGAAAGTGAACAAACATACGAACCTATTTTGAACGTTGGAGATGAAAATATCGAAGAAAGCGAGCGTCGCGAACAGTTTATGATCGAGGCATAAGAGGGCGAAGACATTTATCGCAACTAGACGATGCAACCGCAGAGGATTTATACAACTTTGATGTGTCTGTTGCTCTAACGGAAATACAGTTAGACGAAACAGACGCTGAATTCACCGAAGCTATACAAGAAATTGATGGCGAGAGGGGTTTTCCTTTTAGTCAGTGAGAGATAGTGTGCAAGTCTATAAAGTAAAGGGAGAGACAAAACTCGTGCTGCGTTGACTATTAGAGGACGTGGTTTGATTATATTACACCGATTCAGGTCAGTTTGGCTACTGTTTCCTCTACTGATGCTTTGTTCGATGCTTTGCATGGCCACTTTACACAACATTCTGTCCAAGGAACAATCAAGACAAACTTTTAGAATGTTTTTATATGGCTTGATTCCTCGTTTGTGTGAGCAGCTATAAAATTGTGAGAACTATAAAGTAGCAAATATATTCCTGAGCATATTTGATCGGATTTTTATAAAACACTACACCAGCAAAATGTCGGCATTGTTGGAAAATGCTGTGATTTTTCGTGAAGTTCAACCCTCGAACTCTGCACAGAAACTGTACGGAAAATATAGTTAAACTTTATTTAACAGTCGGAGCATTTTCCTACACCAGAGACTTTATTACTATTAAAGATGCGGAATGTACAGTCCAATCTGTGCATGTGCACACAGGAGTCCCCTTTTTATTTACAAACAGTTTAGTTAGGTTTTTATTTCATTTTATGTTCTTGCAAAGCTTGATTGTTGTCTCTTGATAATTTCTAGAATCATGAAAATATAACTAGTTGTGGAATAAAATTCAATAT
>CACRXK020009146.1:6083-19619 GCA_902702795.2 Paramuricea clavata
GTGTTAAAATAACACCTCGGGTGGTGTTAGATTAACACCAACTGGTGGTGTTAAAGGTGTTATTTTAGCACCCTTTTTCGGTGCTAATTTAACACGACATAAATAAAAATATTTTGCAAAGTGTTAATTTAACACTCAAATTGTTTAACACCACTTTAGAGGTGTTAAAATAACACCCACTTAAGGACAGGTGGTGTTAAAATAACACCGGTTTCTGGTGCTAAATTCTTGGTGTTAAAATAACACCATAAGTGGTGTTAAGAATTTGTATTCCCCAGTGTTAAATTAGCACTGTTTGTGGAGTTAGAACATGGGTGTTAAAATAACACCTTTTTGGTGGTGTTAAATTAGCACGCAGCACGAGTGTTAAAATAGCACCTTTTTGGTGGTGTTAAATTAGCACTGAGCACGGGTGTTAAAATAGCACCTTTTTGGTGGTGTTAAAACTGTTTGTGGAGTTAGAATAACATATATTCTTAAACTAAAACACTTTTACAGTATAACACGGTCTATAAACACACGTTTTGAGCCTGGTCTACCGTCACAGGCTAGGGCTGGCCGATTACAGGTATTTCGCCAAATTAATTAATTGGCAAATATTTATCCGAATATTATTTACTGTTAGCATGAAACAGCCGCATATTAATTTACTGGCAAATTATAAACCATTTCACAAATGAAACATTTGAATTCAGAAGTTAATACTTTTAAACATATAAATAATAAATTAACAGAAATAGTTCCCATGTCACATGCATGTGTCATGTATGTTTATGCATTTCATCATACAGATTGGAAACTGGCAAAATTGGACCTCAAAATATCGCATTTCAAATATTATAACACGCTATAATTTGCAGCAGTAGCAACACAATATGAAGATAACACACAATGAAGCCGAAATATTTGAATATTCGCGCGCCGCATGATCGAGCTTTCAACCAATGAGGATAGCGCCGCCGTGAAATCTAATACCTTCTTCTCACATCAATACTGGCATTTATATAGTTTGTGGTCGTTTGTATGGGAATATATCTGCTATTGTGGTGCGAGGGTTCTATTAGGATTGCTTCTAAGTGTCAGTGCGATGGAAGCGATACAAACTGATTAAAATGGCTTTAGTATATTCATATTTCAAGCATAAAGATGGCTTTAAAACAGTGTGAGGAAGAAGCGAGCAAGGTTGCTGTTTGTATTTGTATTTGAATGACAAAGGTCTGGCCGCCAATGCAATTCAAAACGTGTGGTTCACAGCGTCAATGCTTTAGAATTAGTTCGCCTGTAACTTCAAAGATGTGATAAACGTCGAAAGGAATAAGGTGAGTTATTATAATACTGCGAGAATTATAGTGATTGTTGTCTGCGATTGTCGTATTTATAATACGACCGCCATTATGCTGAGGCTATTCTCATTGCCATTGCAGTCTCAGTTAAGAAAACTTGCGCGCGTTTTGATTTACAAGTACTGTAGTTTTGTCTGATTTATCTTGCGTTTACTGCTTTCATTTCAATTATAAAGACAAGTATTTTAGAACCTGAGATGGAAAATCGGGAAATGGCTGTTAAATGCCCAACCTCAACTATATCATATACATATAGGAATGCAAGATTTTGTGCATTCTATTCAAATTACGCACAACAACACAGACCAACAATACTTTATTCATTAAATTTCAATGGCAAACCGAAACGGTAATGTTTTATATTGATTACTGAACGATGGAATTTATTTTATTAATACTGTCTGTGAGATGAGATACAGTATACACTACACAGCTGGACCTGAGCTGGTGTTTCATGAATATTTTTGCCAACTCGAATTTTATATTTGATTTTTAACCATTAATTTAAGCTGCAATGTTCCCAAATATACCTTATTTTATTGTTTTATTCTGGCTAACGCAGACAATTTTTATCTAATTTGCCAAGGGGATCTTATACCATAAACCTCCGACTATAAGCCCTGGGCTTATATGCTTTCGTAAGCGATTTTTGATGGGCTTATACAAGGGGGGGGGGGTTATATATGCGGGGGGCTAATACATGGATGATCTTTTGTGTTAGTAATAAACAAATCAGACATAAACAAGTCAGTCATAAACAGGAAAATATACATCCATTAATAACGTGCTTTGATTAACATAACATATAGTCGGCTATAAAGACAATGACAATGTTTTTAAATATCGTTCTCTGCTATATTAAAAGACAATGAAAATGTTGAATAACGTAGTGGGCTACTGGGCTTATATTCGGGGGACTTATATTTGGGGGGCTTATATTTGGGTGTGCTTATGTTCGGGGGGGGCTTATATTTGGAATGAATTGAGCGTTAGTATATGTGGTGGGCTTATATTCCGGGGGCTTATATTCGGGGGGGGCTTATAGTCGGGGGGGGGGGCTTATAGTCGGAGGTTTACGGTATAATGACAGAGATAATTTTACCTATCATTGGGCTATCAATGGGAGAGTCCTGAGTATTAATATTTAAGAGTGAAAATATTGATTATGATATAATGTTCACATTATAAAATCCCCAAACATAATTCTCTTTCTCAACCATGTCAAAAGATACACTAAACCTAATAAGTTCTTATTGCAACAGATTCTCATTTTAAAGTAGAATAATTGCCACATGTAGCACTTGTTAAGGTGAGATAGCACATCTCTTATCCATCCAGGACAAATGACCCATTTGACACAGTTAATTAACACTATAATGGGGGTAATTTTTCTTTCGTAAAATGGCAATGTATCGATATGATTTTTCAATGGCAAAATGCAATTGGACTGTACGGGCCAGTCTGTACCAGTGACTAATTATATAGTTAAGCTAGGTGACACTTGCTCGATGGCTTCCCTGTTAGATACTGTACTCCTTTTGAAAAATATTAATTGCTACATGTAGTGTTAAGGTGAGATCATGGCACATCTCTTATCCGTCCTGGACAAATGACCCATTTGACACGGGTAACATTATAATGAAGTAGTTTTTCATTCTTGAAATGGCGATGTATTGACATTATTTTTCAATGGCAAAATGGAATTGAACTGTAACAGTGATTAATTATATAGTTAAGGGACACTTGCTCAATGGCTACCCTCTGTTATATACTGTGCATACTCCTTTTGAAGTAATTAAAATTGCTACATGTAGTGTTAAGGTGAGATGGCACATCTCTTATCCTATCATTGCATGTGATCAATGCTTATTTGTCTCAACAAAGAGATGGTTTGCGCTCTAGCTAGCTATCTCATTGACAATTAGATAACGAGTAGCGTAAAGCCAATCAGAATACAGCATTTGCATTAGAACTTGACAACATTTAAAATTACTAAATATATATACTGTATAGACTAATGTGAAAATGAATACTTTTAGGATGACGACCCCATTGTCCATTGATGAAGAAGTGAGGAAATCAACCTACAGTATAGCTATCCTTGAATCTTGGCATCAGGTGACATTGCATCCTTGGACCCATTGTACATTGCTGCCGTGGGGGAAATTTACTTGCGTTTTGCTGGTAAAAATATTCCACATACTTATTGCTACATTCCATGTTCTAAATATGGAATACACTCCAGGTGTTTCGAGTGTTTATGCATTTCTAGAATTTAGAAGCTGTCACCTTAAACCGCCCTGCTGATGCCGAGAACAAAATTTCTGTACAACAACTTTTAAGTGAGCTTGGACTCTGAAATTAATCGTGATAAATACTTAGTTCATATAAATTCATGCATGTTAAAGGTATTTCTTGTCAGCGAGTAATTTATAATAATAACCAATTTTGAACCTATATTTCTCTTTTGTGTGTGTCTTAATGTGCCTGGTTGAAAGTGTTAAATCAACACCTTAAATCTGGTGTTATTTTAGCGCCAGATAGGAAGAGGTGTTGCTTTGGCACTGCCAAATCAGGTGTTATTTTAACGCCACACTATAGGTGTTAAATCAACTCTTAAAACTGGTGTCACTTTAGCACTTAAAAGTGGTGTTAGTTTAACACTATAAACAGGTGTTAAATTAACCCCCAAAACTAGTGCTAATTTAACACTGAAAATGGGTGTTGTTTTAGCACCATAACTAGTGTTATTTTAACACTTTTTTAGTGGTGTTAAAATAGCACCAAAAAGTAGTGTTATTTTTTACCTAATTTTTTAACACCACTTTTTGGTGTTATTTTAACACCCTAAAATTAACAGTGCATTATTTACAAAGCAACAGTCACAACGAACAACACGAACGACACTAAACACTACATTGGTATGACAGCGACTACATTTAAGGAACGTTACGCTAACCACACTTCATCTTTTCGTCATAAAAAAGACTCAAACAAAACGGAACTTTCGAAACATATTTGGAAATTAAAAGAAAACAATCAGGATTATACCATCAAATGATCAATTTTAAAACACGCTATTTCGTACACAGGGGGATCAAAACGCTGCAATTTATGTTTGGAAGAAAAATTTTGCATTTTGAAAGACATAAACAAAGAAAATTTACTCAATAAAAGAAGCGAAATTTTCGGCAAATGTCGTCACAAAAACCGGTTTCGAGTAAACAAGGTCGTTAACAAAACCTAATGACTCAAGCATGCATTGTTTCACCTAAGCATTGTTTCGCCTACACGCATTCCGCACATTCTTTCGATAGCATAAAAGCAACCTACAATTTCGAAATTATTCACCACCTGATGATTCCTATACGGATGAAACAGACTGTTGTGGTTTTTGAGGTAAAACGAAAAACTATATTACGCTCTATCTATATGGTATTGAGCACTGTTTGTGTTTCGTAAACCAAAATCTTAAGCTATATTTGCACCCGGTAATCGGTTGTGCACTCTTGTCTACGTTATTCATTTTATTTCTACTTCAAACATGCGACAATTTCGATTCGATTATTCACTAAAGAATATTCCTATACCATCACAGGATGCTTACCTAAAGAATTTGATTGAGAAAGTGGAGAGCGTAACAAAACGTATGAGATGGAAAGCTAATTTCTTCCTAAAAGGGTCAACGACTCAAAACCAAAGCAACCTTTTCGGCCTTTCGTCTAACAAATCGCCTCCCTCAATTCCACTTTTGAAACCTTTCGAAGACGACTTGATAAAACTAATTGAAAACGTAAAATTCCGGCGTCCTAAAGACCAATTTCAGACATCTTTGGCTAACGATTTGAAGAAAATTAATTCATCCCCCAACATTTTCATTTTCGCGGACAAAACTAGAAACATTTACGAAACGTCACTGAACGCACACACCGAACTCTTACATGATAACATCACGAAAACGTACAAACACGGATCAGAGGACTTCATACATGAAATTGACTCCGAATTGAAAGAAATTTCGAGTAAGTTAGGAATTGGCGACAGAATTGAACGAATGAAAAAACGCGAAGCATTTATATCTTTAAAAGATCACAAAGAAAATTTCGATTTTTTATTATTTATTCTGTTTGAATTTTATAACAAGTTAGAATTAAGAATTTTAATTGTAATGTATATATGTTATATATTGGAACGTTTTTGATTGACTGAAATGCGTGCTCAATAACTCGAATGAGGAAGGGAAAAAAGCGCGGGAAATTTTGCCTGTTAATCGATAAAACCTAATTAACGTACTATTTAAAACATGAGCAACTGTGTTTTATCAGATATGTAGGTCTGATAAAACACACACAGCGCCGAATGTTTTTTAAAATTGCTTCAAAAACGATCGACCTAGTAAGATGATTGGCGAAGTAATTTTTAAAAAATATTTATAAATGAGTTTTTGAATTGAGTTTTTGAATTGTTCAATAAAAACTCTCAGCCATTTGCATATAATTGTTGGTATTTACAATAAATTTGCACTGCATTAACCGCTAAAAACTCTTACACAAACGCGATTTACCCCATATCAAATGCACACACATAACATCTAAATTTATAATCATGTGATGAGCACATTCTGCGCATGTGCGAAGTCTTTGGGGGTCATGATGCTCAAACGTGTATATTAGTATATGTGCATGGCATCGCATATTTTACAGTAGTTGGAAACGTTTCTAGCAACTCCAGTTTATTTAGTACGGAGTTGTGTAATATTAATAGCATTTAATATATAATTTTTATTGCATGCAGCTTTAATCACAGAAATTATGGATCTTTTAATAAAGTTGCTTGTGTGATGTTACTGTGAGTGTATATCCACACCGGGCAGGCCTGAAAAATATGCCTGGCCACGGTGGGATTCGAATCTACGACCTTTGGAATACTAGCCCAACACAGCAAATGTTTTAAGTTGTTTACCTAAGGTTATGATTGCAGCTGGAAAGTTTTATTGAGCAAAAGCTGACAAATCATAATATATCATTTTGTTCTTTCACTTAGATCAAAATTAAAGTTCATTTTATGAAGTGTCCTCTTAGTTGAGCGCATCGCACTGACAATAAGTGGTTCTAATATTATGGAGGAAAATATAACACGTGTCTCAAATGGATCTGGAAGCCTTTGTAATCCCTTGACGACTGGCGCGATTTTATTTAGCACGCAAGTATCTTTTTCTCTGATGGCAAACTTTCTTGTTGTTTTCTTGTTCGCCTGTCGCAGACATCTGCTTTGCAATCCTCATAACCGTTGTATTTTAAGTTTATCGATCACTGACATTCTCACATCCATTTCTGTTTTCACAAGTCCGAATTTCGTATTAGGCGAAAACGTTTACCACCCAAAAGGACATAATTACTTAACACGAGAACTTTACTGCCGTATCTTATGGAGCAATTTTTTACCGTTTGCTCTTGGAGTCACATCGCTTTATACATCCGTGGTGCTTTCATTCGAACGTTGGTTGGCTGTGAGACGAAGTATTTTCTACAAGAGAAGATTTAAAATTCGTCATATGAATGTGTTAATCATGGCCTCTTGGATTACAGGTTTTGCAGCAGAGGTTCTTGTAACTATTTTTGTTGAAGGTGTTTATGATAAACCCACAGAAATCTGTCGACCTATTTTAGTACAGAATAAGATATCGACTATATGCCTTTCGACTGGACTCTTTCTTTTTGTAATAGTTATTCCATTGGCGCTTATTATACTGGCGTACATTGATGTATTTCTCGGTATCAAGACATCACTTCGATTCGCAGCGTCTGCTAGAGCTGAAAATATGAACAATATTAAAAGACTGAAGAAAGTCACTAAAGTTGCGGCCATAACAACATTTGTGCTGGCAGTTTGCTGGCTGCCAAGTTCTGTTTTATTCTACTATTCGCTATTGGTAAATGATCCCCTATATGATAAACGTAATCCGTTTGTGATGTTTGTTGCTTTACTTGTCTTTAGTAATTGTTGTATCAATCCTTGTATTTACGTGTTTTCAAACCCTGAATTAAGGAATGCTCTCAGGGACATGTTTTGTTAGTATGGTCATAATAATATGTGCATGTGGATAATAATACACGAACACTTTTATTTTACAAATCCTACAATCCTCTCATAGCTTACTTGTGTTATTATATTAAAAAAGTATTTCTGCTATATTATAAATAGTCTCCAATTTAGTTCAGTTTTTATAACTGTTTTATATAGTTTTTTCCAGTTATTGTTGGAATTATTTTATTTGTTATCGTTTATGCTGCATGTATACGTGCACTTTTCAGTATATTTTAGAAATTCCTTGAAATCCGAGCAAAGTGTACGTGGAAAGTAATTAAGGGAAGATGAATACCAGTTATAAATTGCTTGTTTTAAAACTGTTCAATTGTTGCAACCTAAACTTTAGCAAGGCAAATATATAAAACCCAATAATGCTGTAAAAGTCAAGTCCCATAGTCATTGTATCGTTTCTTTACAGTTATGTATTCTATTTACATGACATTTATTTCACTGGAATCTTATTTCAGATGTTTCTAAAATCTCGCACATTCCCGACCCAAATCCATTCCTGACGATATTTTTTGAGATCACTCGGATAACCATCCATGCACCATGAAATATAGACACGCGTAATTTGCCATCATTGATTAACTTTTTACTCCGCTAGCTTTCCTTTATTAAAATTGTGTGCTCCAGCTGCTGAAGTGTCAAAACGGCGGGGAGTTTCATTATTTATGTGTAAGAAAGATCAGCATTTTAATTATGTTCTCTGACATAGAGAATAAATCAAAATTTAATTAATTAAGTGTTCCGTTTATTTGATCGAACTGCGTTTCGAATAGGTTTTTCTTCATTAATGAGCGAGTATATATAACCGTATAGGATCCAATGGATCCGGAAGTCTTCGTCACCCATCAAGTAATGGCGCGATTTTATACAGTGCTTAATCATCTGTTTCTTTGATGGCAAACCTTCTTGTTGTTTTCTTGTTCAGCTGTCGCAGACATCTGCTTTCCAATCCTCATTACCGTTGTATTTTAAGTCTAGCGATTACTGACATCCTAATATCCGTTTCTGTTTTGTTCAGTCCGCGCTTTACCTTGGGTAAAAAATTTTACAACCCAAAAGCACATAACTACTTCACACGAGAATTTTACTGCCGTATCTTATGGAACAATTTCTTAACGTTTGTTTGCTCTTGGAGTCACATCTCTTTATGCATCCATGGTGCTTTCGTTCGAACGTTGGTTGCATGGCAGTGAGACGAACTATTTTCTACAACAGTCGATTTAGAATTCGTCATATGAATTAATCATGGCCTTTTGGATTACAGGTTTTACAGCAGAAGTTCCTGTAACGGTCTTAACTGAAGGTGTTTACGTATTTATATTGTAGTACAGAATAAGATATAAACTATATATGCCTTTCGATTGAACTATTTCTTCTTCAATTTGTTATACCACTGACGCTTATTACATTGGCATGCATACATTGATGTATTTCGTGGTATCAAAGCATCACTTCGATTCGCAGTGTTTGCTAGAGCTGAAAACGTCAACGGTATCATATAAAACGAAATTAACGTTGGAAATAAAACGAAAACATTTAAAATACATCTTGAGATAAGTAAAATTTATTCTAGTTTTGTGTTTGAACTATAATTTTAAAAAATATCGCTTTTATACTGCGTTACTGGTCTTTCGCGTGCTTATTTACATGTCGTCTTTGTGTGTATTTTTGTCACTCTGAATAAGTCCATATAATAAACAGAACATTAAACGGTTGCGAGAAGATATGGATTTATGTTCTCGTGTCAAAAACAATATCTCACTCGTTCGCTGCGCTCACTCGCGTGAGATATTGTTTTTGCCACTCGAACATAAAATCCATATCTCTTCTCAACCGTCTAATATCCTCTATATATATAACTTCAAATATGAACACTGTACTGTTTTATTAAAATTTTTATCTTCCACCAAATGTCCGAGCAAAAGCATGCATAAAAGGAAGCTTTTGCCATCACCTGCATGTATAGCTTTCTATATGCTTATTATAGGTAATCCTAGCAAAAACTCTTCTTTTTCGAAACCGTTATTGTTTGCCTTTTGGGTGTGAATGAAAATATACGTAACCTGTATATAGGTATACTATTTTCACCCGCATGGATTTTGACACTATATATAGGGCAGCCCAATTTTTCCAATACCATGAATACGCTATATTTCGTTCGCATCATGTGTTTTATACTCATATATACTGTATAGGGTAAATCCAATTTGAACATAATCGTCTTTATTAAATATGTCATTATAACAGTCTGCATGTCGATCGAATTGACGCTTGAAAAAACGAGTCATATTTTCACGTCAAAACATTCGTGAAATCGACATTGTGAGAATGGCGACATCTGATTGGTCCACGTGAAATTATGCTGAAAACCATAATAATAGTTTGACATTTCAGTAGCGTAGGAATGTAGTCACATTCGTTCATGAATGTTTTGACGCTAAAACACAGCAGGTTTTTTGGTTGAGAGGAAGCATGCATCCGCGGTTTTGGTAATTTAAGTGTGCTAAAACTGAAGATATTGTGACAGAGATTTCGCACTCATCAAGCAGTTATCAATCATGTTTCTTTTTTCCAACATAGCTACTGTATATTTATGTTGATTTTTTAAAATTTCACCACGGAGTTTTTGACGATTGTTGTGCACACATGCACCCATTTTTCATTAACATCATGCATATCAATTAGATTAACATGATTGAAAATTTCGCGACCGACATGTTACAAAATGCTTTTTAATAAATTAAGGAAGTATATATAAAAACAGGGATATATGTAAACATATATGTTATTTACCGTCAAGGTAGGCCTATTTTACTCCCTTAATTGATCTCAGAACGTCTCTCGACCTTCGGGTCGCTTCTGAGACCACGGGAAAGTGTTTTTCAGTACCGACATCCCAGGCGGTAGATAATATATTATGGGCTTTTTATATATTTTCCTCCATCAACGTGTCGAAACATGAAAAATATTCAGGACGCTGTTCGTTCATATATAAACTGAAGTTTATGCATATTGCATATTCGAAAACGTTTCTGCCAACTCCAGTTATTAATAATGTAGTGGACGTTGTGGACTAGCAATTAATAGCTTTCAATTATTTTTTGTTGCTATGCTACAACTGAAGAAATGATGGATCTTTTAATTAAGTTGCATGTTTACGTAAGGTGAAATGTCATTGCAGCCAGCCAGTTTTATTGAGCACAGATCAGCCAGATTATAATTTGTTTTAAAGTATCCACATCAGTTGAGCGCATCGCGCTCTTACAATAAGTGCTTCTAATTTTATGGAGGAAAATACAAACCTTTTGTCAAATGGTTCCGGAACCCTTGGTCATTCAGTGACAACAGGCGCAATTTTATACGCTAGCGAAGCATCTTTTTCTTTTATGGCAAACATTGTTGTTGTATTTTTGTTCACCTGTCGCAGACATCTGCTTTGCAATCCTCATTACTGTTGTATTTTAAGTTTAGCGATCACTGACATCTTCACATCCGTTTCAGTTCTCACAAACCCGAGTTTCCTGTTAGGCAAAAACTTCTATAACATAAATGGACATAGGTACTTAACACGGGAACTGTATTGCCGTATTTTATGGAACAAATTTTTACCGTTTGCTCTTGGAGTCACGTCGCTTTATACATCCGTGGTGCTTTCATTTGAACGTTGGTTGGCTGTGAGACGAAGTTTTTTCTACAAGAGCCGATTTAAAATTTGTCAGATGACTATGTTGATCATGTCCTCTTGGATCATAGGTTTTACAGCAGAAATTCCTGTAACTATCTTTACTGAAGGTGTTTATGATAAACCCACAGAACGTTGTCGACATTCTTTACATAATAAGATATCAATTATATGCCTTTCAACTGGACTATTTCTTTTTCAATCTGTTATACCATTGGCGCTTATTACATTGGCATACATCGATGTATTTCGTGGTATCAAAACATCACTTCGATTCGCAGTGTCTGCTAGAGCTGAAAATATCACCAGTATCAAAAGACTAAAGAAAGTAACTAAAGTAGCAGCCATAACAACACTTGTGCTGGTAGTTTGCTGGCTGCCATGTTCTATTTTGTACTACTATTCACTATTAATTAATGAGCCCGTTAACGATCTCCATGATCCGTTTGTGGTGTTTGTTGGTTTACTCGCCTTTGCTAACAGTTGTATAAATCCTTGTATTTATGTGTTTGCAAATTCTGAGTTGCGGAATGCTCTCAAGGGCATATTTCGGTAATATCTTTATATAATGCTCTCAAGGTAATATTTTTATATAATGCTCTCGACGTCATCAGCTTGTATACAAGTATCCCACATGATCTTGGACTCACAGCAATAGAACATTGGTTGGACAAACACCGTGAATCACTGCCACGCCCGTTCCCTAAAGAATTTATTTTGGAGGCCATTTCAATTGTCCTAAAGGAAAATACATTTCAATTTGATGACATTAATTATAAACAAATACAAAGAACAGCAACGGGCACTAAAATGGCCACATTAACTATGGGTTTCATTGAAACACAACTGTACGAAAGGTTCAAGGAAAAGTATGGACAAGACGAAAAAGAAAACTTTGTGAAATTGTTTAAACGTTTCTTAGACGACTGCTTTCTGCCGTGGCAGAAGACAGAAGCAGAACTCGAGGAACTTCATAAAATGTTAAATTCACTTTATTCAAAAATACAGTTTACGATGGAATATGACCATAAGAAACTACCGTTTTTGGATATACTACTCTACAAGAACGCGGAAAAGTTAGAAAGTGATATACATTGCAAACAAACGGACACACACCAATATCTGAATTATCATTCATGTCATCATGGACATACAAAATCAAAAATTCCCTCCACACTGGCAAGACGGATCTGTGCAATTGTAACAAATCAAGATTTAAAGAAGAAGCGTCTTGATGAACTAGAATATTTCCTACAAAAGCAAAACTACCCGAAATTGCTTATAAAAAACGGAATACAGAAGGCTTCATCAAAGAACATTGAGGAATTGAGGGCACCAAAACATAAAACTGATGACAATATCTTGCCTTTAGTAATAACTCATAATCCCAACAATCCTCAAGTAATTGGAAAAATAAGGCAGAACTTTAAATTTCTAAACAATTCCGAGAAAATGAAACGAGTATTAGACAAAACAAAACTCATTGTAAGCAAACGTCAACCGAAGAACTTGAAACGATACTTGACGAAGGCACAATTCAATTCAGAGGACAGAGAACACTCTGTCACAAAATGCGAGGAAAAGCGATGTGGAACATGCGATGTTTTAATCACAGGAAAGTCTATTACATTAAAGAGCGGGAAAATCTGGAAAGTCAATTCCACGATGAACTGCAAAGCGAGATATGTCATTTACGTGATCATTTGCTCAAAATGCGACAGCTTCTACGTCGGCCAGACAGAAAACTTACGAAAAAGAGTGACATTACACAAGGAACAAATTCGACACAAAGAGTATAGACATCTGAAAGTAAGCGAACACTTAAATATGTGTAACAACGGAATTTTCAAAATAATGCCTATATATCAATGCATTAACACGGACAGACTTTTTAGGGAAATGAAAGAAAAAGAACTTATCAATATACTGAATCAGGATCTGAACACTAATTAAAAAACCATTAAGCTTATGCTTACATTTATATCAATAGAATGTTTTAACGGGTGATTTCACACTATATGTAAATATATGCATACCTATAACATAGTTATAATATGATATCATAGAACATATAGATAATAGATAAACTAACTAAATTCCACTCATTGTAAATATGCACCTGAGGAGCTAACATTAAAGCGAAAACGTTTGTGCAAAATTTGAGTGGCTTTTATTTTATTATACGTTATAAATGTCTCTTTTGGTTGCACATTGAAACCTTTTCTATATACAACACTTGTATCTTGTTATCAGCAACATTTCACTATATATATATATATATATATATATATATATATATATATATATATATATATATATATATATATATATATATATATATATATATATATATATATATATATATATATATATATATATATATATATATATGTAATATATATATATATATAT
>CACRXK020009147.1:0-19617 GCA_902702795.2 Paramuricea clavata
CACTAAATCGTCAAGTTGCTCTTCATAACATTTTGTTATTATGCCCAAGACCAGCGATATCCATAATTAATACGTATCGAAACCCCGCGCGGCTATTTATTGTGGGCGGAGGTGAGCTTCGATCGCAAGAAGGCACAACACAGGGGGACCCATTAGCCATGCCTTTCTATGCCATTTCGGTCATGGTATTAATTTCATTTCTTCATGATGCATATGATATGGTGAAACAGGTTTGGTTTGCCGATGACTCGACCGCAGCGGGTAAACTACGTGCTTTACTGGCGTTTTTTGAAATGCTAATAAGCGAAGGCGTAAAGTATGGCTACCATGTCAACAGTGGGAAATCTTGGTTAGTAATTAAAGATCCGTGTGATATAGAGAGAGCCACTGAATTATTTAAAAGTCACGACATCAAGATTACATCCGATGGTCATAGATTACTGGGAGCTGTCATTGGATCTACTTGTTTCAGAGAGGAATATGTTAATATCAAAGTCTCTACTTGGTGTACTGAGCTCGAAAATCTATGCTCTATAGCGAAGTCGCAGCCACATGCCGCATACGCTGCTTTTGTGCAAGGTTATAAGCACAAGTTTACTTTTTACATCCGGACTATTCCAAACGTGGCCCATTTGTTCCAACCTGTAGAAGAAATTATTTGTTCGAAATTTCTACCAACTATATTTGGCCAGGATATTTCTCAACTTGATCGGGAAATTTATGCTCTACCCATACGTAATGGAGGACTGGGAATACCACGTATTCCAGAGGATGCTGATTTCGAGCGAAATACGTCAAAACTGTTATGTGCTCCACTATCTGCTTTGATCACCATTCAAGCATGTAATCAACTTCCACAAGACGACGCAATAACCAACGTAAAGTCCCAAGTTCGAAGTCTTCGGGTGGAAAGAGCAACTACCTCCTCATTATCGGTTGATATTCAACTTTCCCAAGAGCAGCATCGAACAATCTCTTTAGCCCGAGATAAAGGTGCCTCTGGATGGTTAAATGTCTTACCACTGCAAGAAGAAGGCTTCTGTCTGAATAAAGACGAATTCAGAGACGCTTTGGCGCTGAGATATAACAAATATATCCCAGATCTCCCAAGCATATGTCCCTGTGGAAAACCTTTCGATCCTTACCCCGCGATGGAGTGTAAAAAAGGTGGCTTTATACACGCGCGCCACGACCAAATGAGAAATCTGGAAGCTGCTCTCCTCTCTGAAGTCTGCAATGATGTTTCTATCGAGCCACCTTTACAACCGGTGACAGGAGAAGAATTTGCCTTGAGATCAACAAACACAGAAGATGAATCGCGACTTGATGTGAAAGCTAGGGGTTTCTATAGACATGGCCAAAGTGCATTTTTTGACATAAGAGTAGCACATCTTAACGCCGCGTCCTATAAGTTACTACCAACCCACAAGATCCTCTCACGTCGTGAGAATGAGAAGAAAAGAGAATATAATCGAAGAGTAATTGAAATTGAGCAAGCAGTTTTTACACCATTGGTCTTTGGCACAAATGGTGCGATGGGTAAAGAATGTGCGAGATTTCACAAGATTCTTGCTACAAAGCTGGCAGCCAAATTTGGCAAACCATACTCAATAACTATGTCTTGGCTACGTACGAAACTCTCTTTTTGTCTGCTGAGATCTTCCCTTCTATGTTTGAGGGGCACTAGAGTTCCATTTTATATGAATAATACTAGCTTGTTTGACACTTTGTACTAACTTGAACCTTTTTAAACGAATTGCTTTAATGGATTTTATATATTTTTAATGTATCTAGCTATGATCAATCTATGAATAAATCTTTTCATTATAATAAAGTATATTTATAGCTATTATTCACACAACATCACGCACACGAACTTCAGAGAATATGGTTGGTTGTATTGGAAATAAATTATCATGGTAATTAGTGAGCGGTGTTCAAATTTCCTTGAGATTGTTGCAGGCTCTCATTTACCCATTGCACCTGCCACGCAGTCTAATAATGACCAGGCTTAGCTTTTAGCTGTCAAATGGTTGTCACCTTTTATCGAATAATTACGATAAAGATAACCATGTGTGATCTTGTTTAAAGTAATCGGTTGAATTCATATTTTTCCACATATGGGATTTAAAGTTCGCCCAAATTTCGAATATTTGCCCAAATGTTTGTTGCGCATTTAGGAAACGTATGCTATTGTGTGATCAATCTGCAAGGATGCAGTGTTGTAAAATGTTGTAGGCGCTCAATATGGATCAGGGCCGTAACAAGGCGCGATAATTGGGCGGGGGTGGGTGCATATTTAAATATTCGTGGTCTGCGCTACGGATTTCGATGTAAAATTTCGATTTCGGTCCTGATTTCGATGTAAAATTGCGATTAAAATTTATCAAAACTTGATGCTTACACATACATTGCGCCATATATTTACTCACGGGATCGGACTTCAATTTCAATCCCAAATGAGAATAATTTCAATACTCAGACATTAGCTTTACATGCACTTCCTGACGGTGAGATTTCGACCGACATTTTAAAATCGAATCGTATTTGGCTATTTTTTATCACAATGATACAAGAAAGACAGCATTTGACAGTTAAAAGCTAAGTCTGCTCTTCATTGGTGTTAAAAAGTAAATCGATAAACGTAATATGTAATGCATAATAACATGCCAATTTTGGAAAACCTATTTTTTATATACACCCTGTATGAGAACATACTGTAGTCTATCAAGGTAAGATGTCTGGAAACTAAATATTAGTCATTGTTTGATGACTTTGAATCTTTGATGCTTTTGTCTGAGTTTTATATCGGTTAATTTGTGTACATTCACGGTGATTAAGCTCATTGTATTTTTGATGAAATGTGCAGCCACGATGAATAATATTTAATTAATGAAGTTGAGACAAAGGATTTGTGCACGGTGAGGTACAGTTCAACACGAGACAAAGGTCTTCAATTTTGTAGCTTTGAAGTTTGCCGGGTTTCCAGATCATCATGTCTTGACAGACTATGATCAGAACAAAGTTCAGTACATAATGATATTATGTTGAGTTAATTCAAACCTGTAAAGTATATTTCTATTTAAACTTGATTTCAATAGATGATTCCTCCTACCGACTAATTTTTTTATCCAGACGAGAAGGGCGTAATCTATTATTTTTGCTCAAAATAGCATCCTAAAATTAGTAAAATTGCAAAGTTTGGTTCCGAAATTTTGTAAAATACGGAAAATATAGCCCTGTGAAATTAGCAAATTTTGAGTATTTATTTATTTTATTTTTTTTTACAAGTTTGTCATTGCAATAGATCTATGTAGAGTACTATGGTTACAAATGACTGGAATTTCCACACAGAGATAGTTCTCCAATAACGGGGTTCCAAAAAAGAACAACTAATGGTATATCTAATTATTTTGAAGTTAAAGCAAACATAACAATTAAACACAAATACAAGAAGACAAAGCAAACGTATTGACGAACAAACGAACAAAAACTAAATTTAGCAACATGTTCGAGTTGATAAGTTCATTAGTGGGCGAGTGATGTAACATTTAATACACACAGACTTAAATGTTCTTGGGTCTTCAGGGTCATAAATTTGTTGGGTTAATTCTACGCATTATTTCATTAGATTACATTTAAATGTAGTTAGAGATGTGGTGGTATTTCTTATGAAGCCGGGAAGCGTGTTCCATACATTAGCAGCTCTGATGTAAAAGCTGTTTTGAAAAGAAACAGTTTTACTTTTGGTTACATGAAGTAGGATGCCGTTAGTTGAACTAGTATTTCTTGTTTCTCGTGTAGGGATCTTTATAGATATGTTATTGTCAGAGTTATTTATAAGGCATTTGTGAAGATACACCACATCTAAATACTCATGCCAGTAACATAGAGGGAGGATTTCGATGGTAGCCAATCGTTTCTTATACGGGATAGATGTTTTGTACGGGAGCGAAAGAATAAATTTTGATGCACGTCGCTGCAACCGTTCGATCGTTAGGATGTTGTTGACAGTTTGGGGTGCCCACACTTGACTACTGTAAGCTAGCTGGCTTCGAACGATGGTCAAGTACAGTATTTTTCGAACTCTTTTATCGTGAATGCCGGACGCTGTTCTCTTGACAAAACCCAGCATTTGTTAGCTTTTGAGGATAAGTCCTGCACGTGCTGGTTCCACTTCATATCTTTGGTGATACTTACGCCAAGATCTTTTACACAGGTTAAAGGTTTGACTGGGATGTCAGCTAATGTGTACTGGTTGATAGTAGGTTGGAGACAACGAGTAAATTGAAGAACTCCGCACTTGGATTTATTTGAATCCATCCTCCAGTCTTGACACCAGTTCGTAATATTGTTAAGATCTGACTGTAGGATTTCTCTGTCTTGGGGGTTACGAACAGCGCGATGACATTTAGTATCATCAGCAAACATTGACACGGCAGTATCTTGGGAGACGCTATCGGGAAGATCGTTTACGTAGATAAGAAAGAGGATTGGTCCAAGAATTGATCCTTGGGGAACGCCGGATAGTACTGGGAGCGGCTGAGATGTAACACCATGTACAGTGACTCTTTGAAAACGCCCAGAAAGATAATCTTTGAACCAACGAAGAAGATTACCTTTGATGCTAAAGTTATGGAGTTACACAAGTAAAAGGTCATGACTTACTTTGTCAAATGCTTTCGCAAAGTCGAGGTAAATCGTGTCAACTTGGCATCTTTTTTCAAGCATTTCATGAATGTTGTGAAGAACATGTAAAAGCTGGGAAGTGGTAGACTTGCCTCTTTGAAAACCATACTGTAGCTCATTCAGTTTGCTGGAGATATGATCTATAAGTCTATTGTATATGCAACGTTCAAATACCTTCGAGACTAACGACAGAAGTGAAATTGGTCTATAATTGGAAACTTCATGAAGTGGAGTTTTCTTTGGGATTGGACAAACATTAGACAACATTAGACATTGTTGAAAAGTTCACATAATGACGGAGCTATACTAGCCGCGCAGTTTTTTAGTAATACTGCTGGGATTTTGTCAGGACCAGTTGCTTTCTCTTCGTCAAAATTTCGAAGTACATAACGAACTTCTCCTTCGGTTAGAGTAAGATCTGATATGGTGGTTAGATCGGTCATGTCATCTTCAAAATCAACAGGGGAGAGTTGGCTGTGGGTATGGTCGGGAGTTTGAAACACCGAGTAGAAGTAGCGATTTAGCATATCAGCAATATCAACTGGGTTGTCAGCAGTCGAAGACGTTGAATCTTGAATGGACCATGACATTTTAGCAGGGATGTTGGAGTGACTTGAGGTGGATTTAAATAGTGACCAGAACTTTTTGCTACTGGACTTTAACAGAGATGGAAGTTTTTGAAAATACTCCGTACGTTTAGCTTGTATTAACGTTTTGGCTGATCTTCGAAGTTCGCGGAACTTTTCCCAAAGTCTAGGAGATGCGTCGCGTTTAGCCCGTTTTCTGCACTTATCTTTCTTCGAGAGAATACGTTTAACTTCACCGTCAATCCAGGGAGGTGAGTTGCTCCTTTTGAACGATTTTAATGGAATATATTCAGTAGCAACTCTGAGAAAGAGACCTTTCCATCGCTCCCAATCGGTGTTGACGTCAGTTGACTGGTTAGAGGGAAGAGTAGTGTAATTGACTAGTGCATTTCGTAGACCGTCCCAATCAGCAAGTTTGAAATTGAATACAGTTCTCTTGTATTCTAGTATTACGCACGGAAATAGTATTACGCATCAGAACAAAGTTCAGTACATAATGATATTATGTTGAGTTAATTCAAACCTGTACAGTATATTTCTATTTAAACTTGATTTCAATAGATGATTCCTCCTACCGAATAATTTTTTTATCCAGACAAGAAGGGCGTAATCTATTATTTTTGCTCAAAATAGCATCCTAAAATTAGTAAAATTGCAAAGTTTGGTTCCGAAATTTTGTAAAATACGGAAAATATAGCCCTGTGAAATTAGCAAATTTTGAGTATTCTAGTATTACGCACGGAAATATTGAGCCGTAAATGGTGTATTTTTCCGCGCATAATACTAAAATACTCAAATTTTGCTAATTACACAGGGCTAATTTTTCGTATTTTACAACATTTCACAACCGAACTTTGCAGTTTTACTAATTTTAGGATGCTTTTTTGAGCTTTATAATGACATATTTCGTCTATCTTTCTCGTCTATATAAAAATTAGTCGATAGCTGGAATCACCCATTGATGATTTGATTTAAATTTGTTTCCAACTCGATTGCAGTATGTTTTGAACTAACTGTATAAAGTAGAATAATTTGGATACGTGTACTTATCTCGATATAATAAACTATTAGATCATATATTACTGGGAGTAGATGGTTAAAAATTTTCAAAATGATGAATGAACGCAGCCCCTTCAGTTTTATTTAACTCAGTACATGCACTTTCGACACCCTTCGTCATCGAAGGGGGACCACAGCTGAAGACTCCGATTTTGAAGCCTGAACAAGAATGTCAAGAAATATACAGTATATATATCGTATATAAACATTATCGTCGGTATTTTAAAACCTCATGCACCCCGCCTATAGTTAATTTCAAAACAGCTTTTTGATATATCCTCTGGCGTAGCAACAAAGAGAGGCTGAGGGAGAAGCTTGCTCCCGCTACAATTTTGCAGAATATTACATTAACTGAGAAAGCGGTACATGATAGTACAACTACCTCAAAAATACAGAAAGAACGTTAACGTTTCATGCGAAGGCCATTCGTCTACTATAATTTCGAGACAAAGCTAAGGGATTTTTGTGATTTCGACAAAGTTTCTACAGTTTTCTCAGGTTGTAGCCTTCACTTCATATTTGATGATAATAATACATTTTTTATAACAATATTAAGCTTACCCACGGATGGGTGGTTGTCGATAGACACTCTAGAAATGGCAGAAAGTCGGGTCGGCCAAAGTGAGTTGTAGATCGCAGTCCGGTTAACAATGACTAATTGCCGGACATCTTTTGAAAATGGCGTTCGCAAATATACTGGAAGAAAAAAATAAAGAAATGAATCATAATGTATAATATTTTAAGAATTGTACATGTGCATCAGCAAGTGAAATTCCTTACCAACATTGTCGTCCTCAAATTAAAATCACGATAAAACTGAGTGGCCAAAATATGAACACTGACAAGATCATTAGAATCTTTTTCTTCGACTTCTCGTATAATGTCTGTCAACCATTCAAAGTGCTTTTGACTTCTTGTAACCCACAAGAAATACACCTAAAAGTCAAGCTCAAAATCAATGTAATTAGCGTATTTCCTGGCGAAATTGTTCACACTTTGTTTTAAAACCAGTCGAAAAACTTGCTAAGAGGAAATATTGAGATATTTCCTATCAACATAGAGAGGGAACTTCGGTTCTGGCTGACTGTGTAAAGGCCCATTTCCACCACTCGGGAAAATTTTCCGATATTAACAATGATATTTTCGGAAAATTTTCTGTCCGCGTGGAAATTTTTCTTGAGTGGAAATGGTCCTTAACGGAAAGCACCACAGGCATATTTGTGAATTCTGATACATTCTTACAAGAGAATATCGACTTCAATGTTCCTTTGTGAGCAATATCTTTCAAAATCGAAGCAAATGGAGTGACTCCAATCCCTCCTCCTACCAAAACTGACGCTTCGTAACGATACCAATCTTGATGTTCTTCACCAAATGGCCCATCTACGTACAACTAATACAATTGTACAGCAATAGTGACAAAAATACATCAATAACTGCATGGTGATTCCTATATTACGTATAAGTAGCGAGGTGTGTGCAAATCATCCTTACTTGCATCCGAGAGCTAAGCTGAATTGTCAAGGACGTAAGCTATCCTAACCTAGTCTAAGGCTTACTAAAAGCCCCTCAGTTCGCCACTTTATGACTCATGTCTCATCACGGAGTACAGTTACGGCATTGGAAGGGTCAGTTAGTAGGTCATCCTATACAACTCTGTGAACATTTGCTCCTGCGGGACGAAACTTGAACACCCAGAGAAAACTCATGGATTTTTGGTAGAGCGTTGACTGACTCCTTTTACATAAGTGTCATGTGTCCGCAGTGTAAATCGAACCCACATGATATCAGAGCTGAATTGGAAGGCGCTTGCTATGACGATTGCGCCACCGAAGCCCATCATGGCTGGGGCAGTTAGCCGTCACTTCTTAACAATGCTTTCTCAAAATGTTCTTCCCCAATTAAAAGTGGATATGACCATGTTTTTATATTTCAAGAATGAAGCGAGCTGGAATGAAGCAAGCCGGAATGAAGCAAGCTGGCTAAAAATACGAGGCTTTGTAATGACATTGCATTTTTTAAGCATACTTGTGAACAAGACTTATCGCAACAGGCTTGTAGCAGGCTTGTTAACAAGTTGTGAGAATACCGTTCCATCAACTTGTCAAGAATACCGTTCCATCAACTTGCCCATCAACTTTTCGCAGCAGGCTTCTAACAAGCTTGTTAACATGTTGTGACAATGCTGTTCGATCAACTTCTCAAATAGACTTTTCGCAACAGGCTTGTATAGCAACCTTGTTCACAAGTTGAGACAATTCCTTTCCATCAATGTGTGAACAAGACTTGTAGCAAGCTTCTTAACACGTTGTGACAATGCTGTTCCATCAACTTGTCAAAAACTCTTTTCGCAACAGGCTTATAGCAAGCTCGTTAGCAACTTGTGACAAAGCTATTCCATCAACTTGTCAAAAAGATTTTTCGCAACAGGTTTGTAGCAATTTTTTTCTGTGCTGGTGTTGTGTACTCAGGTGAATAATATGTTTGTGATGTTACTCTGAGTGCATATCCACACCGGGCGAGCTTGAAAAATTTGCCCGGCCACGGTGGAATTCGAACCTACGACCTTTGGAATACTAGCCCAATGCTCTTCCAACTGAGCTACGCGGTCAGGACGGTTCGAGTAAGTGATATTTTGGAACAGTATCTAGTTCCTTCAATACCAATGTGTTCTTGTGATATGAATTTTTTTCTGTGCTGGTGTTGTGTACTCAGGTGAATAATATGTTTGTGATGTTACTCTGAGTGCATATCCACACCGGGCGAGCTTGAAAAATATGCCCGTCCACGGTGGGATTCGAACCTACGACCTTTGGAATACTAGCCCAATGCTCTTCCAACTGAGCTACGCGGTCAGGACGGTTCGAGTAAGTGATATTTTGGAACAGTATCTAGTTCCTTCAATACCAATGTGTTCTTGTGATATGAATTTTTTTCTGTGCTGGTGTTGTGTACTCAGGTGAATAATATGTTTGTGATGTTACTCTGAGTGCATATCCACACCGGGCGAGCTTGAAAAATTTGCCCGGCCACGGTGGGATTCGAACCTACGACCTTTGGAATACTAGCCCAATGCTCTTCCAACCGAGCTACGCGGTCAGGACGGTTCGAGTAAGTGATATTTCGGAACAGAATCTAGTTCCTTCGATACCAATGTATTCTAGTAATATGAATTTTTCTGTGTTGGTGTAGTGTACTCAGGTGAATATGATATTTGTGGTGTTACTCTGAGTGTATATCCACACCGGGCGAGCTTGAAAAATATACGCGGCCACGGTGGGATTCGAACCTACGACCTTTGGAATACTAGCCCAATGCTCTTCCAACTGAGCTACGCGGTCAGGACGGTTCGAGTAAGTGATATTTCGGAACAGTATCTAGCTCCTTCAATACCAATGTGTTCTTGTGATATGAATTTTTTTCTGTGCTGATGTTGTGTACTCAGGTGAATAATATGTTTGTGATGTTACTCTAAGTGCATATCCACACCGGGCGAGCTTGAAAAATTTGCCCGGCCACGGTGGGATTCGAACCTACGACCTTTGGAATACTAGCCCAATGCTCTTCCAACTGAGCTACGCGGTCAGGACGGTTCGAGTAAGTGATATTTCGGAACAGTATCTAGTTCCTTCAATACCAATGTGTTCTTGTGATATAATGTGTTCTAGTTAATAAGTTGTGACAGTTCCGTTCCATCAACTTGTCAACAAGACTTTTTGCAACGAGCTGGTAACATGCTTGTTAACAAGTTGTGACAATGCCGTTCCATCAACTTGTCAGCAAGACTTTTCGCAACAGGGTTGTAGCAAGCTTGTTAACAAGTTGTGACAAATCCGTTTCATCAACTTGTCAACAAGATTTTTCGCAACAGGCTTGTAGCAAACTTGTTACCAAGTTGTGACAATGCTGTTCCATCAACCTGTCAAAAAGAATTTTCGCAACAGGCTTGTAGCATGCTTGTTAACACGTTGTAACAATGCTGTTCCATCAACTTGTGAAATAGACTTTTCGCAAAAGGCTTGTAGCAAGCTTGTTAACAAGTTGAGACAATTCCGTTCCATCAATTTGTCAACAAGACTTTTTGCAACAGGCTTGTAGCAAGATAACAAACAAGTTATGACAATGCCGTTCCATCAACTTGTCAACAAGACTTTTCGCAACAGGGTTGTAGGAAGCTTGTTAACGAGATGTAACAATGCTGCTCCAACAACTTGTCAAGAAGATGTCTCCTTGTTGACAACTTGGGACAAGCAGAGCTAACACAACTTGTTGACGTATTGTTGACAAACGTGCTACAAGATGTGAGATTTTTGCGCGTGTACAAGGTTGACGACAAAAGGTTGTAACAATATTGTTATATCATGACTGTATCGGTCTCATGTAAACAGGGCCTAACTGAACTAAGAACTTCACTGACTTACCCGGACAAGTCCAGCTTCTGGCATGAAAGATCTGAACATCGCCTCAAAATAACTATAAAAGGAAAATGCGTGATAGACAATTTGTTTACTAGACATTTGTGGAAATGAAATAGGGCCCAATAACGATCCTTGATCATCCTTGAGGCAAGCTGAACCATAATCACCTATTACAGTCCAGCCCCTTTTGCTCGGCAATCGACGCCATCTTGGTTGATTTTCAAAAATATACGTGGCAACTAAAAATCTATATTCTTCATTCTTTGTCTTATTGTGCAAGAAATCGTAAACTATCCATAATACAGTAAGATGTTTTCAAAACAAACCAAAAATATTAAAGTGGAAGTCACGTCCGTAATGTAAATAAACGGTTTGTTTACATTTTAAACTGCTGTATTTTTTAAAATATGAGTGCTGTCCGAATATCTAACACCATTTTGGTTCGCTATGCTTCGAAATGAATATGAAATAGAGTTTATGTTCACAAAAATTCGAAACATTCGAAATTTGGGCAATGTTCACATTTATAGAGGTCTTCAAATTGTTATGAGCAGAACCGATGCGCAGGACGGACTTAATTGACTTCCACTTTAAAGTAACTAACTATTTCGATCTAAAAACTTTAAAATCAACCAAGATGGCGCCTATGACACGTAGTAACGTCATGTGCAAGCAAAGAATTGAGAGGATATTATCTTTTCTTTGTCAAGACAACAGAAGTATTTCTCGTACACTTGTCAAGTTATCAATGGCGGCCATACACACGAACAAATTTTCCTTGTCCAAAAGCCGGCATGGCTAGCTTTGTCACGAGGCTTCTTGGCAAGGACAATTGGTCAATTTTTTGCCCTACACACGAGCAAATAAAATTTGTCAAGAGAACTTGCTCTTCTGTATAGACTTTACCACTTCATGTTTAAAATTTTAACTTACCTACAACGCGCTGTGAGTATTCCCTAAAACAAAATTCGAAAGAAAAACGTGATAACATTAAACTTACTGCCAATACTGCATGCACACCTCTGTAGGGAGAACAGTCTAGAACTGATAAAGATATCAATTATAAATTAAGTTAGTTTAGGTTTCCTCCTGTAGTAATACTAGATCAATAACAGATGATCCTTACTGCAGCTCTAGTGAGAACAGTTTAGAGCGCTTGATAAAGCTATCCAGTATAAATAATTAAAGTTAGTTTAGTTTAGGTTTCCTCCTATAGTAACACTGGATCAATACGAGATGACCCCTACCGAACCTCTACGGAGAACAGTGTAGAACTGATAGAGCTATCCAGTATAAATAAAGTGAGTTTAGTTTAGGTTTCCTCCTGTAGTAACACTGAATCAATAAGAGATCCTTATTGGACCTCTATAGGAAGAAGTATATACAAAAACTTGGCTTATTCTAGTTTACTGTATAACACGAGACGGTTTTACCTATCAGTGTTTACCTATCAGTTACCGTAAATGTCAAACGGTTTCACCTATCATAAATAATCTGACAATTACCTTGTGTGCTCTGATGTTTGTTTCACCGACAACCATAGTCATATCACATAAATTTCCATCACATGAATCATTCTAAATTGCCTTTAAGCCATCTTCCAGAGAAGACACTGGAAGATTGATACAAAGAATTTGTTACTGCATGTTACTAAAGGTAAAGTCTTTCCATTTCAATAAAACCACAGACACCATATTTTCGCAGTCATTATATAACCGTCTTTTGCACTGCTTTAATTAAGCTTATTTTTTTTCACTGTTGTAACATAACTTTGCACTGTTGTTACAGAATTTTGCACTCACGCTCTTGTTTGCGCTTGTAAATAATCATAGTCGAGTAACATTTATATGTATATTATTATTTTTACAAAAAGACTCCTTTCCTGTCTTGAGAAATCACTCGCCGAAACCTATAAATATTTGAATTACTGCTTATGAGGACCATTTCTTCATGATAAGCTGAATATTTTCGCCGCTTACCCAGGGTTCGTAGTCTCCAAGATCAAAAATATTCAAAGACTTTCAAAGATTTTTTCTGCCTATATTCAAAGACTTTTCAAAGACTTTTGAAGGCAATCAGCAGTCGAAAGATTGCGAGCATAAGCACCATTTTTGCCCAGTAATTAGTCCCGCCACATCACATCTTAAAATGTACCTTTTCATCGATATTTTCGAAAACCTTGTAGTTCAATCAATTTATTTTTATTATTAGCTATATAAAGAAATCGAATAATCAAATATTCATTAAAGAATTAATTTTAAAGACTTTCTTCACTTTTTGACACACTTCAAAGACTTTTCAAAGGCCTGCATTCAAATTCAAATTCAAAGACCTGCATTCAAATTCAAAGAATGAACAGTTAAGTGTTGCGGTTCAGGAACAGATGTCTAGAAAACTATTGAATTGAAAAAATTAAATTGGAATATACATAGATCCCAAAAAATGCAGCTGCTATGTTCAAGATTTTTACACAGCTAATTATCAGTGAGTATCGAAAATTATTTTGACGTTGTTTTTGAGCACATTGCAATAAGTAGGAAAAGCTAATTTATTTGTGAAAACTTTGCTATTATAAATAAAGTAAGCTTAGTTTAGGTTTCCTCCTGCAGTAACACTGGTTCAATAAGAGATGAACGTCTTACTGGACCTCCGGGGAGAACGGAGCTATCCAGTAAATAAAGGTAGTTTAGTTCAGGTTTCTTCCTGTAGTAACACTGGATCAATAAGAGATGATCCTTTCTGGACCACTATAGGGAGAACAGTTTAGACTGAACTGATAGAGCTATCCAGTATAAATAAAGTTAGTTTTGTTTAGGTTTCCTCCTGTACTAACACTAATCAAGAAGAGATGATCCTTACTGGACCTCTACAGAGAGAACAGTTTAGAACTGATAGAGCTATCCAGTATAAATAAAGTTAGTAATTAGTTAAGGAGAAAATCCTGTAGAAACACTGCATCAACAAGAGATGGCTCGTATGGAAAATCCAGTAAAAAGTTAGGTTAGTTTAATTTTCTTCTTGTAACTGGATCTCCAGGGAGAACAGTTCAGAACTGATAGAGCTATGCAGTTTATAAACTCTAGATTTAGTTTACAAAGTCTAGTTTACGCTAACTGACCATGCATGGTTCAAATGAAGAACACTCACCTCAGGAAAATGACGACGTCGTACAATGTCAACCATCAAAGGGTTTGGTACAGTTTCAAAATGTTGGGTCATAATGATTGTCTTGAACTATGAACCACGCAAAATGAAACGCAGACAGTAATCCTGAAACAATACAGTAATCCAGTAATCATTTGCTTTCTCATTTACTTTGCTTTGGCATTTGAGCCATGATGCAATTACCAACGATGCTTTAAAAGTAGCCCGCGTGCAGGCCCAGGGAAGAAGTGGGCCTGCAAGCAAGGCCCGGTATTTTGTAAAACGCCCTTTTCACAACACGCCCCATTCGCGCGTCAATTGTCAAAAAAGAACCAATGACAGCATCCCAAATAGTAAAAAACAAACTCGCATTGAAATGTTGCGGGGTTTTCTCTGCTTATTCAAAATAGAAACGATGTGTAAATGACTGTGTTTTACAGTGTAACTCCAAAAAAGCAAGCAACGCAGTCAGTAATTGCCAAATTTGCAAATGCTCATTTTCAACTAAAATCGCAACAGGCAAATTAGGACGAATTTCAACAGAAAACCAGTCTCAAACTTCAAATCGTGAGGGAAGTCGTGCTAATGCAAATATGCAATGTGTGCTTCGCTGTCGCCATTGTTATAAATAAATTGTCTCACTTATCAGACCGAGTGTGCAATTCTTGTTGGCGGCGGAAAGTACGAAATTTATTTCAGTTATTTCATTTGGTAAAGAACTCTACAAAAGAAGAGAGCTTCAGGGTCCAGATCGTTTCGTTTCAATCGGCAATTACCATCTTCTTTTTCGCTGTCTCAGCGAAGCCTTGCCAATCGCAAAGTGTTTCGAATAGGCTTACATGCAACTGCCTCTAAATCTTCACCGCGAAAAGCGCTGTTTTCATCAGTGCAAGAACAGAGTCAACATCTACCAAAAGATAATTTCCTTGAGGAACATATAACGTATCAAGTCTGTTTGAAATTAATGAAACTCAAGTAAAGGTTAGTAGGTTACTATAGTTTACCCCAGTCGTAATGTTGCTATTTCAACACTTCACGACAAGCAATCCCATTGGCATAACGGCAAAAACATCTCTTCCTTCAAGTAAACAATAAACAGTCTGTTCTTGTGCCATTTTTAATCGAAAAAGTAATCAATTTTCGAATTTTAAGCTTATCGAAAGAAATCGAGAGCCTTTGTGATGAATCACTGATCTAATCATATAATCCAACAGCAAACAACCAATCAGAATGCCGCGTTCGTGGGCGAACGGGAAAGTACAAAATACCGGGCCTTGCTTGCAGGCCCACTATTCTTCCCTGGGCCTGCACGCGGGTTACTTTAAAAGTGACGCCGTAATTGTACATATATGTACAGCAATATACGCAAAACTTACTGAATTTCAGAAAGATACCAAAAATCTGAGCCAGATATCGATGCTGATTATCAGTCAATCACTATATAATAACTACTTTCCTCTGTCTACGGCCAGATGATTTAGTAACATACCCATCATTGCCACCAAAGACATACAAAGCATTGTTGTAAGCAACCATTGTATGTTTGCTGCGTCTGTAGAGAAGATAATAAATTAGAAAATATTACTGGACATTGCTTTCACGCTATTTTCAAGTACATCATGGTGCGAATAACTATAGGATGGCAATGACTTGGAGTAAGATTAACTGATAATAAGTTAATAACCCTTTAAGAGGCAATGCATCCAGATGCGCCCTATTTTATTATTTTACTCTGTCTAAGGGACGGACCATTAGATATTTGAGGGGGTGGTTGCAGCTTTTTCCTTTGCTGGATTTTTTTTTGGACGCACATGTTGTGCACGCTTTTTTTTTGTTTAATAGTCAAACGCTTGCAAGAATTTTTTATTTTTAGTTTTTAATAGGGGCGGGTTACAATATCTTTGAAAGAAAATTTGAAAGTGTAAACAAGCTCTTTCGACAGTGACTGCTCCGTTTCCTGCCAGTGGTGTAGCCAGACCTTCATTTTTGGGTAGGCGAAGCTCACGAAGGCGTGAGAAATCTAGAGTCCCTGAAATGCGATTTCAAGCATTTTGGGGGTGAAATCTAGCAGAATTCCGAAGATTATAAAACACATCGAAGACACGAATTTTCCCAGACATTTCTACTCGGAATTAAATAAATTGGAAAAGACACCTTGAAAACAGGAGGAGAGGTCAGTGTCACCGTCTGAGATGAAATATTTTCTTGCTATGATAATGCATACATGTATTTAATTAACAGTTAAAAATCTAAAACGTTACTCATAAATACTTTTTATATACCAAATGTTTTTTGAATATGCCTCTTTTACGAGTTATTTGCTGTGCAATAACATTTTTAGCTAGAATTCGATTTACGCCTGGTGTTTCTATTGCAAATCTATTCTTCTTGGAACCATATCTACACGACTACAAATACTTTAACGAGATTTTACAAATCAAGTTCCTCCAGTATTAATTAGTTTCAGCTTCGAGCATGTAACGTGTAGCCCCCCCAATTTCTCTACGGATTTAGCTTTTTTGAGAGAATGGTTTTTGTGGCGATTGGCGGAGGGGAGTCACCCTCGCCCCCCTCCCCCCTTGGCGACACCACTGTTTCCGGCATAGATTCAAATATTAATCAGTTACATAGAGATGCAAACGGTAGACGATTGCCTTTGAACAAAAATACAGGTCCTGATTTAATAATTAAGAACAGGTCATAATTTTAAGGCGTGTTCATATCCACATTCATCTATGTACAATATCTTTGACATGAGGTACAGGCAGCTGGAGAGATGGTAGCCCGAAGTGGCGTCAAGCTGCTCGGCAATCTGAAGGCCTGTTCCAGGGTTTTGTATTACCACAGAATAATTAAACAAATCTGTTTACTCTGTGGTATTAATTATTAATATGCAATAAATCAAGGCATATTATCCGCGCTCTCAGACTCACTGGTTGTCATACAACCTCTTACCTCTGGTATGTAGTACTTCATGTCTTCCAGCTATAATGAATCTATGTGTGGGGTTGGGCATAACCCTAGGACCCCTAGGACATGAAGTATATACCCTACCTCCTCTGCAGGCCATACAGCCCGTAACACAATGCATGAAATAATGGGTGATCATCAGGATTGTCACGGCATTCCAAATAGGGGTCCAGGAATTGGAGTTTACTCTCATAGGATGGATGCTTGCACGAATTTTTTTTTTCAAGTTTTCTTCTCGCACATTTTTTTTTAAGGATAAAGGCTTGTTCGCATTTTTTCTTTGGATTTCTACAACCACCTCCTCAAATATCTAATGGTCCGTCCCTAAGTCTTAAGGCTCATTTCCACTCAAGAAAAATTTCCACGGACAGAAACTTTTCCAAAAATATCATTGTTAAAAATTGAAAATTTTCAATTTCAAAATTTTTTTTCGACAGAAAATTTGTTTTGGCCAATCACATTTTAGAAAATTTTATAATGCCTAAATTATGGGCCTTAATATAATGCTAGACGATTTTACTTGTCAGGGGGGGGGGGGTGCTAAAGTAACCCTAACCCGCAACAAACAGTGAATTGGTCAATACTGTAGGTCTTATGAAAAATGACGTCGCAAAGCTTGATGACCGCGAGAAACGCTGGTCCAATATTAGTCATCGCCCAGGAATTAAATTAAACAATTCAAAATGCCCATTATCAAAATTGTAACTACTACTAAGACAAGCATTCCCTCCGGGCATCAAGCGTTGTGACGTCATTATGCATAAGGTCTATTCCCCAGAGAGTTGTCCACCATCAACTATGACGTCACTTAAATGACGTCATTTTCAGCTAGACACATTCTCAAAATATAAATATAATTTTACAGCTCTGTTTTGCAAAAGAATTTAAAAAATACACCACATACCTCGCCCCAACAAATTCATCACAAGCTGGCATACGTTCCCACCTACCTATGTACTGTTTCATAAGGCCCAGAATCTAGCTTCAGACACTCGAAAATATCCGATTCATCGTGACTTGTACTCGACTCATTTTCGTCAGTTCCTCCCAATTTTTTTAGCCCGACTAGCCGTATTCCTATCGCTTGACGGCGACAAACTCATTTTTACATGTCTCGTACTCGGCTTTATTAAAGTTCCTCCCTCAGCAAAGCCATTTCTAAAATTTTCTGGTATTTCACGCACATTTTAAAGCCCGGACAGAATTTTATAAAAACTTTATATTCAAGTTGAAAAATAATATGTTTGTGAAAAGTTACTTTGGTTAAAAATGAATAAAATAACTAAGGCTATGGCAAACATTCGTTAGAAAAAAGGCGAAATACAGGCAGAATATCTATCATTACAGTAATAAAATTTAGCTTTTGCTTGATGCTCGGCTTCTCAATGGCGTCATTATTGGAGTGGTGCATGAGGTTGCCTTCCTGGGGCCAATGGGACCGGTCATTAGTTAATAATGGAGGGTGAGTGATATTCAAATGCCAAATATTGAAATTTTTAGATCCGCTCATCCGCCCCAATCGCAAGACCTTCTTTTCAATCTGTGCCCTCGTCTTCCGGCTAGAAAATTTAGGACCCCCCCCTCCTCCAACATTTAATTCCTTACATGTTTTCGTGACATGTACTGGTGTAAGACATTGTGTAACCTAAATAATTAGAGGACCAGTATTCAAAATGGTTGTTATTTACTCCGACTCCTACGGTGAACTGCATATTGCCATATATATGTAACAACTATGGAAACTACGATTATAGGAACTAACAGAAGGTGCACTAATTTATGGGATACGATAAAGGCGAGATATTGAAAATGAGTAGGAAAATCGATCTTGAACGCAGAGTATGCCCGCTTAGGGTTAGGTGCTGGCCATAACTCTGGGTACGAGATTGTAGGAAAATATTATAAAAATGGGCTTGCCCTTGTTACTAATTTTCAGTGTAAGGCGTGACTGGACAGTTGCTGTGGCACAGTACAGTAAATTTGCTTGTTAAAGTACAGTATATTTGAAAATATGGCTGTATAATATCAACCTCGACATGTTTACGTATTTAACCACAAAATTAATAAATATTATAAATATTAATAAATATAGTAACAAATATTTTTTATTTTGAAAACAAACTGCACAATATAATAATACAAATTTTCGGTTACATGAAATACCATGGGTTAATTATTATTATAGAGTGAATAATACATGGGTGCGCGGAAATGCCAGATTTATTTCGAGTGTTCAACATGATATCTCACGAGTGAGCGTAGCGAACGAGTGAGATATCATGTTCAACACGAGAAATAAATCTAGTATTTCCAAGCACCCATGTATTTTTCTGTTTATTGTATAAAGGACAGTCTGTGAAAAGCGATAACTTTTACAGAAAAAAGATAATTGAAAAGCGATCATTTTCACATGTGAGATTATCATGAATAATCTCACATGTGAGATTATTCATGTGAGATTATGTATCACTTTTATCAGTGCTCGAAATCTCTATAAAGAACTATACTTTATATAATAAAATAGACAATTTATAATCCATCCACCCAGTGGTGTGGTGTCCCTAATCATCCTAAGAAAATCTGCTAAGCTTGACCATGCATGCATTTCTTGCTTTTCGAAAGCGGTTAGTATAGAACTTCTATGAAACAATGCTCCGATTGTTTATATTTAAATATCACGGCTAAATAATAAACATGTCAAGCTTGTTGTTATACAGCCATTATGCTGTACTTTAACAAACAGATTTACT